>JBBPBR010001927.1:0-30332 GCA_037974775.1 Cicer pinnatifidum | reverse complement strand
TAGGGAGGACGAAAATGACCTAAATGTTAATCCAATGACACAAATGAACTTATTGGATGCACAAGATTGGTTAAAAACCCTAATTGGACAAGAAAAAGCCTAGCGAGGACGAAAATGACCTAATTGACCATCCAATGACACAAACACGCCTATTGGATGCACAAGATTGGTTAAAAACCCTAATTGGACAAGAATATGCTTAGGGAGGACGAAAATGACCTAAATATTAATTTAATGACACAAACAAACTTATCGGATGCACAAGATTGGTTAAAAACCCTAATTGAACAAGAATAAGCCCACGGAGGACGAAAATGACCTAATTGATCATCCAAAGACACGAACACACCTATTGGATGCACAAGATTGGTTAAAAACCCTAATTGGACAAGAATAAGCCTAGGGAGGACGTAAATGACCTAATTGATCATCCAATGACACAAACACACCTATTGGATGCACAAGATTGGTTAAAAACCCTAATTGGACAAGAATATTGTTAGACATATGTTCGTTTTTGATGTTATTGACAAGCATCCAATTTGAAATACATCTAACATTGTCAACTGAGAAAAATTTCAGGAACAACAAATTCAATCCTACATACTCGAGACAATTGCTTGGAACTCAAGGAATCAACAAAATCTTGAAGATCCATGAGCACATCGATTAGCACAATCGATTCTATAACAGGGTTGAATAAGTTTACAAAGTTTGGTGTTACCCAATCGATTAGCACAATCGATTTGTACATCCTTAAAGAAAACAAAAGGGCTATCAATCGATTCTCCAAATCGATTGGTAAACATATTGGAAAATAAATTGTACAAGTCAGAGAGCCAGTTTGCCACAAATCGATTAGGCACATCGATTGAGTGAATCACCAAGACTAAACTGATTGTTTAAATCGATTGGACAAATCGATTGACATGCTTACTGAATTTAAAATGTGCAAGTCAGTAGCACGTTTTGCAGGCAATCGATTTGGCAAATCGATTGGAATAATCACTTCTTTAATTTTGTTTTTGTCTACATCGATTGAAACAATCGATTGTTAATGTCCCAGAGCCAAACCTGTTTACTAAATCGATTAGGCCAATCGATTCACTAAAACAAGTTTCAAAATAACTCAGGTCTGGAACATACACAATCGATTACTACAATCTGTTTATATACATCTGGGTAATAAAAGTTGGTATCAATCGACTTGGTAAATCGATTGAATAACCCAACTGATGAAAAGTACTTCAGACTTAAGATCCACAATCGATTGGCACAATCGATTTACATAAAAGTTTTATAAACAGAGATGACTGAATGGTAAAATCGATTAAGCACATCGATGGTTTTGATCTCGTTGTTTGAACAAAACACATCAAGTCGATTCTGCAAATCGATTTAATCATATACTGTCATCAAAGTTTGAAGAACTACTTAAAATAATCGATTGAGCAAATCGATTAGTATGTACAGTTTCAAGATTCAAGAAAAACAAGACTCGCGAAATCGATTGAGGAAATCGATTAACCAGCATTATGACTTTAATGAATCGATTGGATAAATCGATTCATATGTTGTTTTTCCTGAAACTATATAAACTGTTTTTCTGTATCTTCTCAATATACACAACAACATACACAAAACTTTCTGATATCTTTGTTTCTCACTGTGAAATAACTTTGAACATTACTTTTTCAGTTATGAAGATTCATCTTTCATGATCCACAAAAACTGAGAAAGATTGCTGGAGAAACAACTTTAGAGAAGAAAACTGTTGAAGAAATTTCTGTGTAATTTCTGATTAGATACATCTGTAAACAAATTCTTAAAACAAATAACATTGAGAAATCCAGTCTTAACTGGTAGTTATCTTCTGTGATTGAGAGGTCTCATCAAGAAGAAACTTGACTGTAATCTTGGAAGAGTTTATGGGAGATAAACTCTGGGATTCAGGGAGATAAGAATAGAATAAGAAGAATCGTTTTAGATTGATAGGCGAGGAGCTAGAACATCTGTAAACGGATTCTGAGATATTCTATTGGAAAGGCCAAGATTGGATTTGATCTTGGGACTGGATGTAGGTCGTTCAACAACGGCTGAACCAGTATAAATCACTGCGTACAATCTTTCTTACCCTTATCTCTTTTTAATTTCTGCAGTGTGTATTTGTCTGATATTGATTGAATGCTTGAATATCTTTCTGCATACTTTGATACTACATGAAAGACTGTTTCCAGCATGATTGTAAGTGAATCAATATCTTGAACAATAAACGTAACTGGTGCATCTCTCAATATATTCTTTGATCCATATACTTTGTGCATTCATTTGTATTGTAGTTTTGGGACCTTATTCTGATGCTTTGTTTAATAAATGTACGATTTGTTAAACTGCTGCGCATATCTCTAAAAATAGGTAATCTTCCGCATAATTTTCATTTAACAGAGGTTACTGGTACCTACAATTGGTATCAGAGCCAATCTTTGTTAGAGTAACTCTCATCAAAAATCATGACCTCTGATTTCCTAGGAGAGGGTGCATCATTAGCTAGGCCTCCCGCTTTTAACGGGGCCGCATACATGTATTGGAAACAACGCATGTTAATTTTTCTTGAAGCTAGTGGTATTGATATTCTAGATGCTGTAGAAAATGGACCATTTGTGCCAACCATAGCAGGTACAGGTGAATCAGCAATCCTAAAGCCAAAAAGTGACTGGACTGATGAAGACAAAAAGAAGGTTGGGTACAACGCCAAAGCAAAAAACATTATAACTGCAGCCTTAAGTCATGATGAATTCTTCAGAGTCTCAAATTGCAAAACAGCAAAACAAATGTGGGATACACTTCAGCAAACGCATGAAGGAACCACAGATGTAAAGAGAGCTCGGATAAACACTCTCATGCACGAGTACGAATTGTTTAGCATGAAGAAAGAAGAATCAGTAAACGACATGCAGACCCGATTCACGCATATAGTCAACAACCTGAATGCCTTAGGCAAAGAGATTGATAATGATCAACAAATTAGTAAAATAATGAGATGTTTGACTAGAGAATGGCAACCAAAAATCACTGCCATTGCAGAATCCAAGGATCTAGGAAGCATGACAATAGCTACATTGTTTGGAAAACTGAGAGAGCATGAGATGGAATTACATCGACTAAATGAAGCTGAGCAAATTGACAGGAAACGTAAAGGATTGTCGTTGAAAGCCCAAACACAACAGTCCAAAACTGAACATGAGACCAGCTCAGATGAATCAAGCAGTGAGGATGATGAAGAACCTGAACTGGGATTACTTGTCAAAAGATTTAAGAAATTTCTGAAAAAGAAAGACAGTAAATTCAGAAAGCAATCCAGCTCGAAAAACAATGACAGTAAAACAGTTACATGCTACGAATGTGGCAAACCTGGTCATATAAAAGCTGATTGTTACAAGCTGCAGAACAAGAACAAAAATTCCAAACCTAAAGGCAAGGAACCAGCTCAGAAAAACAGAAAAGCATACATTGCATGGAATGACAACGAAGATTCATCCACATCTTCTGAAACGGAAGAAGCGAATCTGTGTCTTATGGCTAAAACGGATTCTGAATCAGAAAGTGAGGTAAGCTCTCAATATAATCCTTCATTTGATGAACTGCAAGATGCATTTAACGAACTGCATGCTGAATATGTTAAATCTGTTAAGCAATTAGTAAACACTAAGAAAACGCTTGAACAACAATGTAAATTGAATGATCAAGTGAAAAATGACTATAAAAAGATTGAGAACTTATGTGAACAATTGAAAAAGGACTCACATGAAAAATCTGCCAAATGCATTGATCTTGAGAATTCTGTTGCATTATTGAAGTCTGATTTATTGAAACTCTCTAGTAGCAAGGATAAACTAAATGATATTCTTAGCAACCAGAGAAGTGTCAATATAAAATCTGGACTTGGTTTTAATAGCAAAAAGCATGCAAATCGAAATATGACTAAACATGGCATAGGTTATGAAAATGTGAAACATAATCAAAAATTTGCTAAGTCTAGTCATTTGCATAATTTCTTTGTCAAACCAAAACAGTTTGCATCCTCTGCTGTCACTTGTCATTTCTGTTGTAGAAAAGGACATTTTGTTTACAATTGCAAATTTAAAAGACTTGCCAATAGAGGATGTAAACAGATTTGGAAAATGAAGACACAAGATGTTAAAATTAACCCCCCAGGACCCAATTTGTATTGGGGACCTAAATGCAAATTCTAATCCTATTGCAGGTATGCTTGAGATCCACAAAACACCAATGGTATCTTGATAGTGGATGCTCAAAGCATATGACAGGGGACAAATCAATGTTTGTGTCCCTTAATCTGAAAGAAGGTGGTTTCGTAAAGTACGGCGATAACAACAAGGGCAAGATATGCGGTGAAGGTAACATCGGCAGAAAATCAACTGCCATAATTAAAAATGTCTTATATGTGGAAGGGCTGAAACATAACCTTCTAAGTATAAGTCAGCTGTGTGACAATGGTTTTCAAGTAAGCTTTTCACCACTCTCTTGCACAATTGAAAACAAGCATGACAAAAGCATGAAATTAGTAGGTAATAGAGTTAATAATATATACATGTTAGATTTAACTGATATGCCTGTTAATTCTGCCTGTTGCTTATTATCAAATGCTGATGAAACATGGTTATGGCATAAACGCATTGCACACATTCATATTGATCATCTGAATAGACTTGTTAGCAAGCAGTTAGTCATAGGCCTTCCCAATAGAAAGTTTTCTAAAGATAGGCTGTGTGTCTCCTGTGAGCAAAGCAAGCTTGTTAAGTCTTCTTTTCCCCCTATAGATATGGTCAAAACCAATAGGGTTTTACAACTTATCCACATGGATTTGTTTGGACCATCTCAGATTAGAAGTTTTGGTGGTAACTTGTATGGTTTTGTGTTGATCGATGATTATTCTCGGTTCACATGGACATATTTTCTGACTCATAAAAGTGACGCTTTTTCTGTCTTTAAAAAGTTCGCGAAATTAGTTCAAAATGAAACAAGTCAGAAAATTATATCCATCAAGAGTGATCATGGAGGTGAATTCCAAAATGATTCTTTTGATACTTTCTGTGAAGAGAATGGCATACATCACATGTTTTCAGCCCCTAGGACACCTCAGCAGAATGGTGTAGTGGAGAGAAAGAATAGGTCCTTAGAAGAGTTGGCTAGGACCATGCTGAAAGACTCAAATACTCCCAAGTATTTCTGGGCTGATGCGATTAACACTGCCACACATGTTATCAATAGAGTGTTGATTAGGCCTTTTCTTAAGAAAACTCCTTATGAGTTATACAAAGGGAGAAAGCCTAACATCTCCTACTTTAGGATTTTTGGGTGTAAGTGCTTTGTGTTAAACAATGGCAAGGGACATCTAGGTAAATTTGATCCTAAAGCAGACGAGGGCATCTTTTTGGGGTATTCCCAGGTTAGTAAGGCATATAGAATCTACAATAAAAGAACCAAAACTATAGAGGAGTCTGTCCATGTCAAATTTGATGAAAACTTGAACAGCACTCTTACTACAGTTGGTAACTCATTGGACGATATTGTTGATTCTGAACCTGTAGGAACCAGTGAACCTGAACCTCCAACCAATCCTGACTGCGTAGAACCTATTAGGGAAGATGATCTACCCAAAGAGTGGAAGTTTGCCAAGAACCATCCCATAGACAATATTATTGGAGAGATTTCAAAAGGTGTTTCAACCAGAAAATCCCTTAGAGAATTTTGCAACCTTACAGCCTTTGTTTCCCAAGTAGAACCCAAAAACATTAAAGAAGCACTGTTGGACCCTGACTGGATAATAGCCATGCAAGAGGAGTTAAACCAGTTTGAGAGAAACAAAGTGTGGGAGCTAGTACCTAAACCAGAAAACCAGCATATCATAGGAACTAGGTGGGTGTTTAGGAACAAGCTAGATGAGAATGGTGTTATAACTAGAAATAAAGCTAGGTTAGTGGCCAAGGGTTACAACCAAGAGGAGGGAGTAGATTTTGATGAAACCTATGCCCCTGTAGCAAGACTAGAAGCCATTAGAATCCTCCTTGCTTATGCGTGTATAATGGACTTTAAGCTTTATCAAATGGATGTGAAAAGTGCCTTTCTCAATGGTGAGATCCAAGAGGAAGTTTTTGTTAGCCAAACACCTGGTTTTGAAAATACAGAATTTCCAAATCATGTCTACAAGCTAACAAAAGCTCTCTATGGATTGAAACAAGCTCCTAGAGCTTGGTATGAGAAACTTAGCAACTTTCTCATTTCACAAAATTTCTTAAGAGGAAATGTGGATAAAACTCTTTTTATACAAACTACTGATAAAGATATCTTGCTGGTCCAAGTTTATGTTGATGACATAATATTTGGATCTACAAATGATAAGCTATGCAAAAATTTTGAAAATCTAATGAAAGGACAATTTGAAATGTCAATGATGGGTGAACTGTCATACTTTTTGGGATTTCAAATTAACCAAAGCAAGCAAGGTATCTTCATTAGTCAAACAAAATATTGTAATGACTTGATAAAGAAATTTTCATTTGATAGCTTCAAACCCATTGATACTCCTATGAGCCAAGGAAACCTTTTAGATAGGGATGAGTTGGGTAAACCAGTAGATGTTACAAGGTATAGAGGCATGATAGGATCATTGCTCTATCTCACAGCAAGCAGGCCTGACATCATGTTCAGTGTTTGTTTGTGTGCGAGGTATCAATCAAATCCTAAAGAGTCTCACCTTAGTGCAGTCAAGAGGATTTTCAGATATTTAGTTGGAACTAGGAACCTTGGTTTATGGTATCCTAAGGGATCAACTTGTTCTTTAGTTGGGTATTCAGATTCAGATTTTGCTGGGTGCAAACTGGATAGGAAGAGTACCTCAGGTACTTGTCATTTGCTGGGTAATTCACTTGTATCTTGGTTCAGCAAGAAGCAAACCAGTATCGCTTTGTCAACAGCAGAAGCTGAGTACATTGCAGCTGGAAGTTGCTGTGCTCAGATCATGTGGATGAAACAGCATTTGTTAGACTTTGGTGTGGACTTAGGAACTGTTCCTATCTTGTGCGACAACACAAGTGCGATCAGCATCACTAAGAACCCAGTTATGCATTCCAGGACCAAGCATATCGAGATTCGGCATCACTTCATTCGAGATCAATTTCAGTGTGGGAATATCAAGTTGGAATACGTCAACACAACTGAACAGCTAGCAGACATCTTCACCAAAGCATTGCCAAAGGAAAGTTTCCGTCACATTAGGATGAAATTAGGCATAATTGATCCTAGTCAGATCTGAATTATGTGTCAAATCGATTTGCGAAATCGATTGTCCTGTGATTACACATGAAAATGTGTTACACAATCGATTGAACTAATCGATGTGACCCATAATATGTCTTTTTTTATCAAAACTGTGAACACGAAATCGATTTGGGAAATCGATTGATTTATATGTGATTTTTATTTCTTTAAAAGAATCGATTTGGTAAATCGATGCTGAGGCAGGTATTTTCTGAACTGAGATGAAAGTCTTCTGAAATTGCTCGAAATCGATTTGGGAAATCGATTGAGTCTGTTGATTTCTTTAAAAGAATCGATTGGGGACATCGATTCTGAGTTAGTTGTTGAAGTGTATTCTGAGTTAAACTGATGTGAGAACTGTTAAGTTGATACGAAATCGATTTGGGTAATCGATTGCGTAACTTCATGAATCGATTTGGGTAATCGATTGGCATAGTTACCGTTGCAGTTTTTACTAGCCGTTGCAGGATCTAACGGCTCTGTTGGTTGATCTTCCCCAGTAACGGTCATCAAATCGATTGGAGAAATCGATTTCTGGATTTTTTTTTCTATAAAAGGAACAGTGACAATCGATTTTCCATCCTTTTCCAATCTTCTAAATCGATTGCAACTTCAATTCTCTGCAATATTTCTCAAATATTCTCTGTTTCTCAACTCCTAAACACTTTTCTTTCCTTCAAATCTTCATTGTGTCACAATTTTTGTTAATGGCTCGTGTTAAGCAAACTCAACCCCGAACTCCTTCTCTTTCACCTTCATCTTCTTCATCTAGTGGGAGGACTCCGTCTCCACCACCCACTCTTCCAAAACGGGTACCAATACCTACACACAAGATTGCATCTCAAGATAAGGGTAAAGGTATTGCCCCCGATCAAGGTAAATCCAAAAAGAGAAAGGAAGCTCCGACTGAAAAATTGCTAGCTGACGCAATGAAGGAAATATCTCAAAGGAAAAAGAAAAAGAATACTCCACAGAAAAAGACTACTCCAAAGAAATCAACTGCTCCTCCAACGAATCAAGCTGATGAATTCAAACTTCCACAAGCTTTTGTAAATCGGAAAATACACGAAGCACGCATCTTGGACTTCAGCTACTTCGACAGTAATGGTTTTACATTTCAAAACCATCTCCGGTTTCATGGCTTGGAAGATTTTTTATCATGTTCGCTTGATACATATCCGAATCTTATACGGATATTCTACTCAAACTTCAAGATGACCGACACCGGCTTCAAAGCAACAGTCAAAGGGAAGAAGATTTCGATGTCTTTCGACGAGTTCTCTACTCTGTCAGGACTTCCCTACTTTGGAAACTCAGTGGATGGCAGCACCGAAGCAGACGCTGATGACGACGGATGGGAAGAGTATCTGGATAGGCAAGAAGCTGTGCAGGATCTTATGGTCGAAGGGTTCGTGGAATCTGTTTCACTCCCTATAGGCCAGATGAAGGTTCAGCAACGGATGTTGATGTACGCCCTCACCCGGATGCTGGTTCCACGTTCCGGAAATCACGCAGTTGTGCAACGGCTGGATATTGTGCTACTGTGGGGTCTATGCAAAGAGCTCAAGATGAGCTGGGCATGGATTGTTCTCAGGCACATGCTAGAAGCTGCTCAAGGGAAGTTGGTACTTCCATATCCACAGCTCGTCACGAAGATTCTCACTCACTTCAAGGTATCTCTGAAGGGTGAAGAAGTCTCGAAGACCGTCCTAACATTTGGTGAATCCATCGTGAACCAAATGCAGCTGCGAAAAGTCAATGGAGTTTGGAAGCGACCTCAGACTTCTACTGAACAAACCCAGCAAGGTGTTGAACAACCAGCTGCGGAGAATGTTTCAGCAGAATCGGAAGTGCTCACCAAACTGCTTGAATTTATGGCAGCACAAGCAGTTCACAACGCTAAGATGGAGGCATCTCATGAAAGGATTGAAGCTGCTATTCAGAAGATTCAAGCAGACCAAAATCAGATGGCGCAAGACGTGGCAGCTATTCAGGAACATCTGGGCATTAAGTTGTCCTTCAGCGATGTTGTTGAAATAGGAAGACAGGCGGCTGAAGAACCTGCTCCAACAACAGTAGAGATTGCTGCAACTCATGGTGAGGAGACACCTGCTGAGGTTAATACAGCGGTCTCAGCCTCATCCCCTGCTAATAATGAGGACCAGCATCTCTAGGCGTTTAGGACCTTAGGCTTCTTAGTTTTGTTTGTCTTTGTTTTTTTTGCTTTCGTGTTGTAATGATCATGATGAATGTAATTCTGTTTGATTTATGAACCTTGAGATTGTTAATCATTTCAATTGCTGCATTTCATTTTCATACTGTCTAGTGCGCGCCATAATCTGTTTTGTACACTATTTCAAAATTGTTTTCAACTAAGTTAAAATATTACTGGCATTACTGCTTGTTATTACTAATCTTTTCTAGATTCTTTGTAGAGCAGTATTCAGGTTTGCTCAGGGGGAGCAAACATTTCTCTTTCACCACTTTTTGCCTTAACTGACAAAAGGGGGAGAGAAATTATAACTTGTGCTTTATTTTATCAGTTTTATTGCTCCTAATCATTATCTTTACTCTCTATGAATATTGAACTTAGGGGGAGCTCTACTAAAACTGTTACTCATAATTATTTTTCTCAAGTTAAAATTGCATGTTTGTCACTTAAATCAAAAAGGGGGAGATTGTTAGACATATGTTCGTTTTTGATGTTATTGACAAGCATCCAATTTGAAATACATCTAACATTGTCAACTGAGAAAAATTTCAGGAACAACAAATTCAATCCTACATACTCGAGACAATTGCTTGGAACTCAAGGAATCAACAAAATCTTGAAGATCCATGAGCACATCGATTAGTACAATCGATTCTATAACAGGGTTGAATAAGTTTACAAAGTTTGGTGTTACCCAATCGATTAGCACAATCGATTTGTACATCCTTAAAGAAAACTAACGGGCTATCAATCGATTCTCCAAATCGATTGGTACACATATTGGAAAATAAATTGTACAAGTCAGAGAGCCAGTTTGCCACAAATCGATTAGGCACATCGATTGAGTGAATCACCAAGACTAAACTGATTGTTTAAATCGATTGGACAAATCGATTGACATGCTTACTAAATTTAAAATGTGCAAGTCAGTAGCACGTTTTGCAGGCAATCGATTTGGCAAATCGATTGAAATAATCACTTCTTTAATTTTGTTTTTGTCTACATCGATTGAAACAATCGATTGTTAATGTCCCAGAGCCAAACCTGTTTACTAAATCGATTAGGCCAATCGATTCACTAAAACAAGTTTCAAAATAACTCAGGTCTGGAACATACACAATCGATTACTACAATCTGTTTATATACATCTGTGTAATAAAAGTTGGTATCAATCGACTTGGTAAATCGATTGGATAACCCAACTGATGAAAAGTACTTCAGACTTAAGATCCACAATCGATTGGCACAATCGATTGACATAAAAGTTTTATAAACAGAGATGACTGAATGGTAAAATCGATTAAGCACATCGATGGTTTTGATCTCGTTGTTTGAACAAAACACATCAAGTCGATTCTGCAAATCGATTTAATCATATACTGTCATCAAAGTTTGAAGAACTACTTAAAATAATCGATTGAGCAAATCGATTAGTATGTACAGTTTCAAGATTCAAGAAAAACAAGACTCGCGAAATCGATTGAAGAAATCGATTAACCAGCATTATGAGTTTAATGAATCGATTGGATAAATCGATTCATATGTTGTTTTTCCTGAAACTATATAAACTGTTTTTCAGTATCTTCTTAAAACACAACAACAACATACACATAATTTTCTGATATCTTTGTTTCTCACTGTGAAATAACTTTGAACATTACTTTTTCAGTTATGAAGATTCATCTTTCATGATCCACAAGAACTGAGAAAGATTGCTGGAGAAACAACTTTAGAGAAGAAAACTGTTGAAGAAATTTCTGTGTAATTTCTGATTAGATACATCTGTAAACAAATTCTTAAAACAAATAACATTGAGAAATCCAGTCTTAACTGGTAGTTATCTTCTGTGATTGAGAGGTCTCATCAAGAAGAAACTTGACTGTAATCTTGGAAGAGTTTATGGGAGATAAACTCTGGGATTCAGGGAGATAAGAATAGAATAGAAAGAATCGTTTTAGATTGATAGGCGAGGAGCTAGAACATCTGTAAACGGATTCTGAGATATTCTATTGGAAAGGCCAAGATTGGATTTGATCTTGGGACTGGATGTAGGTCGTTCAACAACGGCTGAACCAGTATAAATCACTGCGTACAATCTTTCTTACCCTTATCTCTTTTTAATTTCTGCAGTGTGTATTTGTCTGATATTGATTGAATGCTTGAATATCATTCTGCATACTTTGATACTACATGAAAGACTGTTTCCAGCATGATTGTAAGTGAATCAATATCTTGAACAATAAACGTAACTGGTGCATCTCTCAATATATTCTTTGATCCATATACTTTGTGCATTCATTTGTATTGTAGTTTTGGGAGCTTATTCTGATGCTGTGTTTAATAAATGTACGATTTGTTAAACTGCTGCGCATATCTCTAAAAATAGATAATCTTCCGCATAATTTTCATTTAACAGAGGTTACTGGTACCAACAATTGGTATCAGAGCCAATTTTTGTTAGAGTAACTCTCATCAAAAATCATGACCTCTGATTTCCTAGGAGAGGGTGCATCATTAGCTAGGCCTCCCGCTTTTAACGGGGCCGCATACATGTATTGGAAACAACGCATGTTAATTTTTCTTGAAGCTAGTGGTATTGATATTCTAGATGCTGTAGAAAATGGACCATTTGTGCCAACCATAGCAGGTACAGGTGAATCAGCAATCCTAAAGCCAAAAAGTGACTGGACTGATGAAGACAAAAAGAAGGTTGGGTACAACGCCAAAGCAAAAAACATTATAACTGCAGCCTTAAGTCATGATGAATTCTTCAGAGTCTCAAATTGCAAAACAGCAAAACAGATGTGGGATACACTTCAGCAAACGCATGAAGGAACCACAGATGTAAAGAGAGCTCGGATAAACACTCTCATGCACGAGTACGAATTGTTTAGCATGAAGAAAGAAGAATCAGTAAACGACATGCAGACCCGATTCACGCACATAGTCAACAACCTGAATGCCTTAGGCAAAGAGATTGATAATGATCAGCAAATTAGTAAAATAATGAGATGTTTGACTAGAGAATGGCAACCAAAAATCACTGCCATTGCAGAATCCAAGGATCTAGGAAGCATGACAATAGCTACATTGTTTGGAAAACTGAGAGAGCATGAGATGGAATTACATCGACTAAATGAAGCTGAGCAGATTGACAGGAAACGTAAAGGATTGTCGTTGAAAGCCCAAACACAACAGTCCAAAACTGAACATGAGACCAGCTCAGATGAATCAAGCAGTGAGGATGATGAAGAACCTGAACTGGGATTACTTGTCAAAAGATTTAAGAAATTTCTGAAAAAGAAAGACAGTAAATTCAGAAAGCAATCCAGCTCGAAAAACAATGACAGTAAAACAGTTACATGCTACGAATGTGGCAAACCTGGTCATATAAAAGCTGATTGTTACAAGCTGCAGAACAAGAACAAAAATTCCAAACCTAAAGGCAAGGAACCAGCTCAGAAAAACCGAAAAGCATACATTGCATGGAATGACAACGAAGATTCGTCCACATCTTCTGAAACGGAAGAAGCGAATCTGTGTCTTATGGCTAAAACGGATTCTGAATCAGAAAGTGAGGTAAGCTCTCAATATAATCCTTCATTTGATGAACTGCAAGATGCATTTAACGAACTGCATGCTGAATATGTTAAATCTGTTAAGCAATTAGTAAACACTAAGAAAATGCTTGAACAACAATGTAAAATGCATGATCAAATGAAAAATGATTATAAAAAGATTGAGAACTTATGTGAACAATTGAAAAAGGACTCACATGAAAAATCTGCCAAATGCATTGATCTTGAGAATTCTGTTGCATTATTGAAGTCTGATTTATTGAAACTCTCTAGTAGCAAGGATAAACTAAATGATATTCTTAGCAACCAGAGAAGTGTCAATATAAAATCTGGACTTGGTTTTAATAGCAAAAAGCATGCAAATCGAAATATGACTAAACATGGCATAGGTTATGAAAATGTTAAACATAATCAAAAATTTGCTAAGTCTAGTCATTTGCATAATGTCTTTGTCAAACCGAAACAGTTTGCATCCTCTGCTGTCACTTGTCATTTCTGTTGTAGAAAAGGACATTTTGTTTACAATTGCAAATTTAAAAGACTTGCCAATAGAGGATGTAAACAGATTTGGAAAATGAAGAAACAAGATGTTAAAATTAACCCCCCAGGACCCAATTTGTATTGGGGACCTAAATGCAAATTCTAATCCTATTGCAGGTATGCTTGAGATCCACAAAACACCAATGGTATCTTGATAGTGGATGCTCAAAGCATATGACAGGGGACAAATCAATGTTTGTGTCCCTTAATCTGAAAGAAGGTGGTTTCGTAAAGTACGGCGATAACAACAAGGGCAAGATATGCGGTGAAGGTAACATTGGCAGCAAATCAACTGCCATAATTAAAAATGTCTTATATGTGGAAGGGCTGAAACATAACCTTCTAAGTATAAGTCAGCTGTGTGACAATGGTTTTCAAGTAAGCTTTTCACCACTCTCTTGCACAATTGAAAACAAGCATGACAAAAGCATGAAATTAGTAGGTAATAGAGTTAATAATATATACATGTTAGATTTAACTGATATGCCTGTTAATTCTGCCTGTTGCTTATTATCAAATGCTGATGAAACATGGTTATGGCATAAACGCATTGCACACATTCATATTGATCATCTGAATAGACTTGTTAGCAAGCAGTTAGTCATAGGCCTTCCCAATAGAAAGTTTTCTAAAGATAGGCTGTGTGACTCCTGTGAGCAAACATTTCTCTTTCACCACTTTTTGCCTTAACTGACAAAAGGGGGAGAGAAATTATAACTTGTGCTTTATTTTATCAGTTTTATTGCTCCTAATCATTATCTTTACTCTCTATGAATATTGAACTTAGGGGGAGCTCTACTAAAACTGTTACTCATAATTATTTTTCTCAAGTTAAAATTGCATGTTTGTCACTTAAATCAAAAAGGGGGAGATTGTTAGACATATGTTCGTTTTTGATGTTATTGACAAGCATCCAATTTGAAATACATCTAACATTGTCAACTGAGAAAAATTTCAGGAACAACAAATTCAATCCTACATACTCGAGACAATTGCTTGGAACTCAAGGAATCAACAAAATCTTGAAGATCCATGAGCACATCGATTAGCACAATCGATTCTATAACAGGGTTGAATAAGTTTACAAAGTTTGGTGTTACCCAATCGATTAGCACAATCGATTTGTACATCCTTAAAGAAAACAAAAGGGCTATCAATCGATTCTCCAAATCGATTGGTAAACATATTGGAAAATAAATTGTACAAGTCAGAGAGCCAGTTTGCCACAAATCGATTAGGCACATCGATTGAGTGAATCACCAAGACTAAACTGATTGTTTAAATCGATTGGACAAATCGATTGACATGCTTACTGAATTTAAAATGTGCAAGTCAGTAGCACGTTTTGCAGGCAATCGATTTGGCAAATCGATTGGAATAATCACTTCTTTAATTTTGTTTTTGTCTACATCGATTGAAACAATCGATTGTTAATGTCCCAGAGCCAAACCTGTTTACTAAATCGATTAGGCCAATCGATTCACTAAAACAAGTTTCAAAATAACTCAGGTCTGGAACATACACAATCGATTACTACAATCTGTTTATATACATCTGTGTAATAAAAGTTGGTATCAATCGACTTGGTAAATCGATTGAATAACCCAACTGATGAAAAGTACTTCAGACTTAAAATCCACAATCGATTGGCACAATCGATTGACATAAAAGTTTTATAAACAGAGACGACTGAATGGTTAAATCGATTAAGCACATCGATGGTTTTGATCTCGTTGTTTGAACAAAACACATCAAGTCGATTCTGCAAATCGATTTAATCATATATTGTCATCAAAGTTTGAAGAACTACTTAAAATAATCGATTAAGCAAATCGATTAGTATGTACAGTTTCAAGATTCAAGAAAAACAAGACTCGCGAAATCGATTGAGGAAATCGATTAACCAGCATTATGACTTTAATGAATCGATTGGATAAATCGATTCATATGTTGTTTTTCCTGAAACTATATAAACTGTTTTTCTGTATCTTCTCAAAAAAACACACAACAACATACACATAACTTTCTGATATCTTTGTTTCTCACTGTGCAATAACTTTGAACATTACTTTTTCAGTTATGAAGATTCATCTTTCATGATCCACAAGAACTGAGAAAGATTGCTGGAGAAACAACTTTAGAGAAGAAAACTGTTGAAGAAATTTCTATGTAATTTCTGATTAGATACATCTGTAAACAAATTCTTAAAACAAATAACATTGAGAAATCCAGTCTTAACTGGTAGTTATCTTCTGTGATTGAGAGGTCTCATCAAGAAGAAACTTGACTGTAATCTTGGAAGAGTTTATGGGAGATAAACTCTGGGATTCAGGGAGATAAGAATAGAATAAGAAGAATCGTTTTAGATTGATAGGCGAGGAGCTAGAACATCTGTAAACGGATTCTGAGATATTCTATTGGAAAGGCCAAGATTGGATTTGATCTTGGGACTGGATGTAGGTCGTTCAACAACGGCTGAACCAGTATAAATCACTGCGTACAATCTTTCTTACCCTTATCTCTTTTTCATTTCTGCAGTGTGTATTTGTCTGATATTGTTTGAATGCTTGAATATCTTTCTGCATACTTTGATACTACATGAAAGACTGTTTCCAGCATGATTGTAAGTGAATCAATATCTTGAACAATAAACGTAACTGGTGCATCTCTCAATATATTCTTTGATCCATATACTTTGTGCATTCATTTGTATTGTAGTTTTGGGACCTTATTCTGATGCTTTGTTTAATAAATGTACGATTTGTTAAACTGCTGCGCATATCTCTAAAAATAGGTAATCTTCCGCATAATTTTCATTTAACAGAGGTTACTGGTACCAACAAATATGCCTAGGGAGGACGAAAATGACCTAATTGATCATCCAATGACACAAACACACCTATTGGATGCACAAGATTGGTTAAAAACCCTAATTGGACAAGAATAAGCCTAGGGAGGACGAAAATGACCTAATTGATCATCCAATGCACAAACACACCTATTGGATGCACAAGATTGGATAAAAACCCTAATTGGACAAGAATAAGCCTAGGGAGGACGAAAATGACCTAATTGATCATCTATTGACACAAACACACCTATTGGATGCACAAGATTGGTTAAACACCTATTGGATGCACAAGATTGGTTAAAAACCCTAATTGGACAAGAATAAGCCTAGGGAGGACGAAAATAACCTAATTGATCATCCAATGACACAAACACGCCTATTGGATGCACAAGATTGGTTAAAAACCCTAATTGGACAAGAATATGCCTAGGGAGGACGAAAATGACCTAATTGATCATCCAATGCCACAAACACACCTATTGGATGCACAAGATTGGTTAAAAACCCTAATTGGACAAGAATATGCCTAGGGAGGACGAAAATGACCTAAATGTTAATCCAATGACACAAATGAACTTATTGGATGCACAAGATTGGTTAAAAACCCTAATTGGACAAGAAAAAGCCTAGGGAGGACGAAAATGACCTAATTGACCATCCAATGGCACAAACACGCCTATTGGATGCACAAGATTGGTTAAAAACCCTAATTGGACAAGAATAAGCCTAGGGAGGACGAAAATGACCTAATTGATCATCCATTGCCACAAACACACCTATTGGATGCACAAGATTCGTTAAAAACCCTAATTGGACAAGAATATGCCTAGGGAGGACGAAAATGACCTAATTGATCATCCAATGATATAAACACACGTATTGGATGCACAAGATTGGTTAAAAACCCTAATTGGACAAGAATATGCCTAGGGAGGACGAAAATGACCTAATTGATCATCCAATGACACAAATGAACTTATTGGATGCACAAGATTAGTTAAAAACCCTAATTGGACTAGAATAAGCCTAGGGAGGACGAAAATAACCTAATTGATCATCCAATGATACAAATACACCTATTGGATGCACAAGATTGGTTAAAAACCCTAATTGGACAAGAATATGCCTAGGGAGGACGAAAATGACCTAAATGTTAATCCAATGACACAAATGAACTTATTGGATGCACAAGATTGGTTAAAAACCCTAATTGGACAAGAATAAGCCTAGGGAGGACGAAAATGACCTAATTGATCATCCAATGACACAAACACACCTATTGGATGCACAAGATTGGTTAAAAACCCTAATTGGACAAGAATATGCCTAGGGAGGACGAAAATGACCTAATTGATCATCCAATGACACAAACAAAGTTATTGGATGCACAATATTGGTTAAAAACCCTAATTGGACAACAATAAGCTTAAGGAGGACGAAAATGACCTAATTGATCATCCAATGACACAAACACACCTATTGGATGCAAAAGATTGGTTAAAAACCCTAATTGGAAAAGATGATGCCTAGGGAGGACAAAAATGACCTAAATATTAATTCAATGACACAAACAAACATATTGGATGCACAAGATTGGTTAAAAACCCAAATTGGACAAGAATAAGCCTAGGGAGGACGAAAATGACCTAATTGATCATCCAATGATACAAACACACCTATTGGATGCACAAGATTGACAAGAATAAGACTAGGGAGGACGAAAATGACCTAATTGATCATCCAATGACACTAACACACCTATTGGATGCACAAGATTGGTTAAAAACCCTAATTGGACAAGAATATGCCTAGGGAGGAGGAAAATGACCTAAATATTAATTCAATGACATAAACAAACTTATTGGATGAACAAAATTGGTTAAAAACCCTAATTGGACAAGAATAAGCCTAGGGAGGACCAAAATGACCTAATTGATCATCCAATGACACAAACACACCTATTGGATGCACAAGATTGGTTAAAAACCCTAATTGGACAAGAATATGCCTAGGGAGGACGAAAATGACCTAAATATTAATTCAATGACACAAACAAACTAATCGGTTGCACAAGATTGGTTAAAAACCCTAATTGGACAAGAATAAGCCTAGGGAGGACGAAAATGACCTAATTGATCATCCAATGACACAAACACACCTATTGGATGCACAAGATTGGTTAAAAACCCTAATTGGACAAGAATATGCCTAGGGAGGACGAAAATGACCTAATTGATCATCCAATGACACAAACACACCTATTGGATGCACAAGATTGGTTAAAAACCCTAATTGGACAAGAATATGCCTAGGAAGGACGAAAATGGCCTAATTGATCATCCAATGACACAAATGAACTTATTGGATGCACAAGATTGGTTAAAAACCCTAATTGGACAAGAATAAGCCTAGGGAGGACGAAAATGACCTAATTGATCATCCAATGACACAAACACACCTATTGGATGCACAAGATTGGTTAAAAACCCTAATTGGACAAGAATATGCCTAGGGAGGACGAAAATGACCTAAATGTTAATCCAATGACACAAATGAACTTATTGGATGCACAAGATTGGTGAAAAACCCTAATTGGACAAGAATAAGCCTTGGGAGGATGAAAATGACCTGATTGATCATCCAATGACACAAACACACCTATTGGATGCACAAGATTGGTTAAAAACCATAATTGGACAAGAATATGCCTAGGAAGGACGAAAATGACCTAATTGATCATCCAATGACACAAATGAACTTATTGGATGCACAAGATTGGTTAAAAACCCTAATTGGACAAGAATAAGCCTAGGGAGGACGAAAATGACCTAATTGATCATCCAATGACACAAACACACCTATTGGATGCACAAGATTGGTTAAAAACCCTAATTGGACAAGAATATGCCTAGGGAGGACGAAAATGACCTAATTGATCATCCAATGACACAAATGAACTTATTTGATGCACAAGATTGGTCAAAAACCCTAATTGGACAAGAATAAGCCTATGGAGGACGAAAATGACCTAATTGATCATCCAATGACACAAACACACCTATTGGATGCACAAGATTGGTTAAAAACCCTAATTGGACAAGAATATGCCTAGGGAGGACGAAAATGACCTAATTGATCATCCAATGACACAAACACACCTATTGGATGCACAAGATTGGTTAAAAACCCTAATTGGACAAGAATATGCCTAGGGAGGACGAAAATGACCTAATTGATCATCCAATGACACAAATGAACTTATCGGATGCACACGATTAGTTAAAAACCCTAATTGGACAAGAATATGCATAGGGAGGAAGAAAATAACCTAATTGATCATCCAATGACACAAACACACCTATTGGATGCACAAGATTGGTTAAAAACCCTAATTGGACAAGAATATGCCTAGGGAGGACGAAAATGACCTAATTGATCATCCAATGACACAAACACACCTATTGGATGCACAAGATTGGTTAAAAACCCTAATTGGACAAGAATATGCCTAGGGAGGACGAAAATGACCTAAATATTAATTCAATGACACAAACAAACTTATTGGATGCACAAGATTGGTTAAAAACCCTAATTGGATAATAATATGCCTAGGGAGGACGAAAATGACCTAATTGATCATCCAATGACACTAATGAACTTATTGGATGCACAAGATTGGTTAAAAACCCTAATTGGACAAGAATAAGCCTAGGGAGGACGAAAATGACCTAATTGATCATCCAATGACACAAACACACCTATTGGATGCACAAGATTGGTTAAAAACCCTAATTGGACAAGAATATGCCTAGGGAGGACGAAAATGACCTAATTGATCATCCAATGACACAAACAAAATTATTGGATGCACAAGATTGGTTAAAAACCCTAATTGGACAAGAATAAGCCTAGGGAGGACGAAAATGACCTAATTGATCATCCAATGACACAAACACACCTATTGGATGCACAAGATTGGTTAAAAACCCTAATTGGACAAGAATAAGCCTAGGAAGGACAAAAATGACCTAATTGATCATCCAATGGCACAAACACACCTATTGGATGCACAAGATTGGTTAAAAACCCTAATTGGACAAGAATAAGCCTAGGGAGGACGAAAATGACCTTATTGATCATCCAATGACACAAACACACCTATTGGATGCACAAGATTGGTTAAAAACCCTAACTGGACAAGAATATGCCTAGGGAGGACGAAAATGACCTAATTGATCATCCAATGACACAAACACACCTATTGGAGGCACAAGATTGGTTAAAAACCCTAGTTGGACAAGAACATGCCTAGGGAGGACGAAAATGACCTAATTGATCATCCAATGACACTAATGAACTTATTGGATGCAAAAGATTGGTTAAAAACCCTAATTGGACAAGAATAAGCCTAGGGAGGACGAAAATGACCTAATTGATCATCCAATGACACTAATGAACTTATTGGATGCACAAGATTGGTTAAAAACCCTAATTGGACAACAATAAGCCTAGGGAAGACAAAAATGACCTAATTGATCATCCTATGACACAAACACACCTATTGGATGCACAAGATTGGTTAAAAACCCTAACTGGACAAGAATATGCCTAGGGAGGACGAAAATGACCTAATTGATCATCCAATGACACAAACACACCTATTGGAGGCACAAGATTGGTTAAAAACCCTAGTTGGACAAGAACATGCCTAGGGAGGACGAAAATGACCTAATTGATCATCCAATGACACTAATGAACTTATTGGATGCACAAGATTGGTTAAAAACCCTAATTGGACAAGAATAACCCTAGGGAGGACGAAAATGACCTAATTGATCATCCAATGACACAAACACACCTATTGGATGCATAAGATTGATTAAAAACCCTAATTGGGCAAGATGATGCCTAGGGAGGACGAAAATGACCTAAATATTAATTCAATGACACAAACAAACATATTGGATGCACAAGATTGGTTAAAAACCCTAATTGGACAAGAATAAGCCTAGGGAGGACGAAAATGACCTAATTGATCATCCAATGACACAAACACACCTATTGGATGCACAAAATTGGTTAAAAACCCTAGTTGGCCAAGAATATGCCTAGGGAGGACAAAAATTACCTAATTGATCATCCACCGACACAAATGAACTTATTGGATGCACAAGATTGGTTAAAAACCCTAATTGGACAAGAATAAGCCTATGGAAAACGAAAATGACCTAAATGTTAATCCAATGACACAACTCAACTTATTGGACGCACAAGATTGGTTAAAAACCCTAATTGGACAAGAACAAGCCTAGGGAGGACGAAAATGACCTAATTGATCATCCAATGACACAAACACACCTATTGGATGCACAAGATTGGTTAAAAACCCTAGTTGGACAAGAACATGCCTAGGGAGGACGAAAATGACCTAATTGATCATCCAATGACACTATTGAACTTATTGGATGCACAAGATTGGTTAAAAACCCTAATTGGACAAGAATAAGCCTAGGGAGGACGAAAATGACCTAATTGATCATCCAATGACACAAACACACCTATTGGATGCACAAGATTGGTTAAAAACCCTAATTGGACAATAATATGCCTAGGGAGGAGGAAAATGACCTAAATATTAATTCAATGACACAAACAAAGTTATTGGATGCATAAGATTGGTTAAAAACCTTAATTGGACAAGAATAAGCCTAGGGAGGACGAAAATGACCTAATTGATCATCCAATGACACAAACACGCCTATTGGATGCACAAGATTGGTTAAAAACCCTAATTGGGCAAGAATATGCCTAGGGAGGACGAAAAAGACCTAAATATTAATTCAATGACACAAACAAACTTATTGGATGCACAAGATTGGTTAAAAACCCTAATTGGACAAGAATAAGCCTAGGGAGGACGAAAAAGACCTAAATGTTAATCCAATGACACAAACTCACCTATTGGAGGCACAAGATTGGTTAAAAACCCTAATTGGACAAGAATAAGCCTAGGGAGGAAGAAAATGACCTAATTGATCATCCAATGACACAAACACACCTATTGGATGCACAAGATTGGTTAAAAACCCTAATTGGACAAGAATATGCCTAGGGAGGAGGAAAATGACCTTAATATTAATTCAATGACACAAACAACGTTATTGGATGCACAAGATTGGTTAAAAACCCTAATTGGACAAGAATAAGCCTAGGGAGGACGAAAATGACCTAATTGATCATCCAATGACACAAACACACCTATTGGATGCACAAGATTGGTTAAAAACCCTAATTGGGCAAGAATATGCCTAAGGAGGACGAAAAAGATCTAAATATTAATTCAATGACACAAACAAACTTATTGGATGCACAAGATTGGTTAAAAACCCTAATTGGATGCAATAATCAGCCTAGGGAGGAAGAAAAAGACCTAAATGTTAATCCGATGACACAAACTCACCTATTGGATGCACAAGATTGGTTAAAAACCCTAATTGGACAAGAATAAGCCTAGGGAGGACGAAAATGACCTAATTGATCATCCAATGACACAAACACACCTATTGGATGCACAAGATTGGTTAAAAACCCTAATTGGACAAGAATATGCCTAGGAAGGACGAAAATGACCTAATTGATCATCCAATGACACAAACACACCTATTGGATGCACAAGATTGGTTAAAAACCCTAATTGGACAAGAATATGCCTAGGGAGGACAAAAATGACCTAATTGATCATCCAATGACATAAACACACCTATTGGATGCACAAGATTGGTTAAAAACCCTAATTGGACAAGAATATGCCTAGGGAGGACGAAAATGACCTAAATGTTAATCCAATGACACAAATGAACTTATTGGATGCACAAGATTGGTTAAAAACCCTAATTGGACAAGAAAAAGCCTAGGGAGGACGAAAATGACCTAATTGACCATC
Source organism: Cicer pinnatifidum (assembly GCA_037974775.1). Taxonomy (NCBI): domain Eukaryota; kingdom Viridiplantae; phylum Streptophyta; class Magnoliopsida; order Fabales; family Fabaceae; genus Cicer; species Cicer pinnatifidum. Next base: position 6,867 of record JBBPBR010001927.1, on the reverse strand, counting down.
CAATGACACAAACACGCCTATTGGATGCACAAGATTGGTTAAAAACCCTAATTGGACAAGAATATGCCTAGGGAGGACGAAAAGGACCTAATTGATAATCCAATGACAAAAATGAACTTATTGGATGCACAAGATTAGTTAAAAACCCTAATTGGACAAGAATATGCCTAGGGAGGACGAAAATAACCTAATTGATCATCCAATGACACAAACACACCTATTGGATGCACAAGATTAGTTAAAAACCCTAATTGGACAAGAATATGCCTAGGGAGGACGAAAATGACCTAAATGTTAATCCAATGACACAAATGACCTTATTGGATGCACAAGATTGGTTAAAAACCCTAATTGGACAAGAAAAAGCCTAGGGAGGACGAAAATGACCTAATTGACCATCCAATGACACAAACACGCCTATTGGATGCACAAGATTGGTTAAAAACCCTAATTGGACAAGAATATGCCTAGGGAGGACGAAAAGGACCTAATTGATAATCCAATGACAAAAATGAACTTATTGGATGCACAAGATTAGTTAAAAACCCTAATTGGACAAGAATATGCCTAGGGAGGACGAAAATAACCTAATTGATCATCCAATGACACAAACACACCTATTGGATGCACAAGATTAGTTAAAAACCCTAATTGGACAAGAATATGCTTAGGGAGGACGAAAATGACCTAAATGTTAATCCAATGACACAAATGACCTTATTGGATGCACAAGATTGGTTAAAAACCCTAATTGAACAAGAATAAGCCCACGGAGGACGAAAATGACCTAATTGATCATCCAAAGACACAAACACACCTATTGGATGCACAAGATTGGTTAAAAACCCTAATTGGACAAGAATAAGCCTAGGGAGGACGTAAATGACCTAATTGATCATCCAATGACACAAACACACCTATTGGATGCACAAGCTTGGTTAAAAACCCTAATTGGACAAGAATATGCCTAGGGAGGACGAAAATGACCTAATTGATCATCCAATGACACAAACACACCTATTGGATGCACAAGATTGGTTAAAAACCCTAATTGGACAAGAATAAGCCTAGGGAGGACGTAAATGACCTAATTGATCATCCAATGACACAAACACACCTATTGGATGCACAAGATTGGTTAAAAACCCTAATTGGACAAGAATATGCCTAGGGAGGACGAAAGTGACCTAAATATTAATTCAATGACACAAACAAACTTATCGGATGCACAAGATTGGTTAAAAACCCTCATTGGACAAGAATAGGCCTACGGAGGGCGAAAATGACCTAATTGATCATCCAAAGACACAAACACACCTATTGGATGCACAAGATTGGTTAAAAACCCTAATTGGACAAGAATAAGCCTAGGGAGGACGAAAATGACCTAATTGATCATCCAATGACACAAACACACCTATTGGATGCACAAGATTGGTTAAAAACCCTAATTGGACAAGAATAAGCCTAGGGAGGACGAAAATGACCTAATTGATCATCCAATGACACAAACACACCTATTGGATGCACAAGATTGATTAAAAACCCTAATTGGACAAGAATAAGCCTAGGGAGGACGAAAATGACCTAATTGATCATCCATTGTCACAAACACACCTATTAGATGCACAAGATTGGTTAAAAACCCTAATTGGACAAGAACAAGCTTAGGGAGGACGAAAATAACCTAATTGATCATCCAATGACACAACTCAACTTATTGGATGCACAAGATTGGTTAAAAACCCTAATTGGACAAGAATATGCCTAGGGAGGACGAAAATGACCTAAATGTTAATCCAATGACACAAATGAACTTATTGGATGCACAGGATTGGTTAAAAACCCTAATTGGACAAGAATAAGCCTAGGGAGGACGAAAATAACCTAATTGATCATCCAATGACACAAACACACCTATTGGATGCACAAGATTGGTTAAAAACCCTAATTGGACAAGAATATGCCTAGGGAGGACGAAAATGACCTAAATGTTAATCCAATGACACAAATGAACTTATTGAATGCACAAGATTGGTTAAAAACCCTAATTGGACAAGAATAAGCCTAGGGAGGACGGAAATGACCTAAATGTTAATCCAATGACACAACTCAACTTATTGGATGCACAAGATTGGTTAAAAACCCAAATTGGACAAGAATAAGCCTAGGGAGGACGAAAATGACCTAATTGATCATCCAATGACACAAACACACCTATTGGATGCACAAGATCGGTTAAAAACCCTAATTGGACAAGAATAAGCCTAGGGAGGACGAAAATGACCTAATTGATCATCCAATGACACAAACACACCTATTGGATGCACAAGATTAGTTAAAGTCCCTAATTGGAAAAAGAATATGCCTAGGGAGGACGAAAATGACCTAATTGATCATCCAATGACACAAACACACCTATTGGATGCACAAGATTGCATAAAAACCCTAATTGGACAAGAATAAGCCTAGGGAGGACGAAAATAACCTAATTGATCATCCAATGACACAAACACACCTATTGGATGCACAAGATTGGTTAAAAACCCTAATTGGACAAGAATATGCCTAGGGAGGATGAAAAAGACCTAAATGTTAATCCAATGACACAAATGATCTTATTGGATGCACAAGATTGGTTAAAAACCCTAATTGGACAAGAATAAGCCTAGGGAGGACGAAAATGACCTAAATGTTAATCCAATGACACAACTCAACTTATTGGATGCACAAGATTGGTTAAAAACCCTAATTGGACAAGAATAAGCCTAGGGAGGACGAAAATGACCAAATTGTTCATCCAATGACAAAAACACACCAATTGGATGCACAAGATTCGTTAAAAACCCTAATTGGACAAGAATATGCCTAGGGAGGACGAAAATGACCTAATTGATCATCCAATGACTCAAACACACCTATTGGATGCACAAGATTGGTTAAAAATCCTAATTGGACAAGAATATGTCTAGGGAGGACGAAAATGACCTAATTGATCATCCATTGCCACAAACACACCTAATGGATGCACAAGATTGGTTAAAAACCCTAATTGGACAAGAATATGCCTAGGGAGGACGAAAATGACCTAATTGGTCATCCAATGACACAAACACACCTATTGGATGCACAAGATTGGTTAAAAACCCTAATTGGACAAGAATAAGCCTAGGGAGGACGAAAATAACCTAATTGATCATCCAATGACACAAACACACCTATTGGATGCACAAGATTGGTTAAAAACCCTAATTGGACAAGAATATGCCTAGGGAGGACGAAAATGACCTAAATGTTAATCCAATGACACAAATGAACTTATTGAATGCACAAGATTGGTTAAAACCCCTAATTGGACAAGAATAAGCCTAGGGAGGACGTAAATGACCTAAATGTTAATCCAATGACACAACTCAACTTATTGGATGCACAAGATTGGTTAAAAACCCTAATTGGACAAGAATAAGCCTATGGAGGACGAAAATGACATAATTGATCATCCAATGACACAAACACACCTATTGGATGCACAAGATTGGTTAAAAACCCTAATTGGACAAGAATATGCCTAGGGAGGACGAAAATGACCTAAATATTAATTCAATGACATAAACAAATTTATTGGATGCACAAGATTGGTTAAAAACCCTAATTGGACAAGAATAAGCCTAGGGAGGACGAAAATGACCTAATTGATCATCCAATGACACAAACACACCTATTGGATGCACAAGATTGGTTAAAAACCCTAATTGGACAAGAATATGCCCAGGGAGGAGGAAAATGACCTAAATATTAATTCAATGACACAAACAAAGTTATTGGATGCACAAGATTGGTTAAAAACCCTAATTGGACAAGAATAAGCCTAGGGAGGACGAAAATGACCTAATTGATCATCCAATGACACAAACACACCTATTGGATGCACAAGATTGGTTAAAAACCCTAATTGGACAAGAATATGCCTAGGGAGGACGAAAATGACCTAAATTTTAATTCAAGGACACAAACAAAGTTATTGGATGCACAAGATTGGTTAAAAATCCTAATTGGACAAGAATACGCCTAGGGAGGACGAAAATGACCTAAATGTTAATCCAATGACACAACTCAACTTATTGGATGCACAAGATTGGTTAAAAACCCTAATTGGACAAGAATAAGCCTAGGGAGGACGAAAATGACCTAATTTATCATCCAATGACACAAACACACCTATTCGATGCACAAGATTGGTTAAAAACCCTAATTGGACAAGAATATGCCTTAGGGAGGACGTAAGTGGCCTAAATATTAATTCAATGACACAAACAAAGTTATTGGATGCACAAGATTGGTTAAAAACCCTAATTGGACAAGAATAAGCCTAGGGAGGACGTAAATGACCTAATTGATCATCCAATGACACAAACACACCTATTGGATGCACAAGATTGGTTAAAAACCCTAATTGGACAAGAATATGCCTAGGGAGGACGAAAATGACCTAAATATTAATTCAATGACACAAACAAAGTTATTGGATGCACAAGATTGGTTAAAAACCCTAATTGGACAAGAATAAGCCTAGGGAGGACGAAAATGACCTAATTGATCATCCAATGACACAAACACACCTATTGGATGCACAAGATTGGTTAAAAACCCTAATTGGACAAGAATATGCCTAATGAGGACGAAAATGACCTAAATATTAATTCAACGACACAAACAAAGTTATTGGATGCACAAGATTGGTTAAAAACCCTAATTGGACAAGAATAAGCCTAGGGAGGACGAAAATGACCTAATTGATCATCCAATGACACAAACACACCTATTGGATGCACAAGATTGGTTAAAAACCCTAATTGGACAAGAATAAGCCTAGAGGGGGACGAAAATGACCTAATTGATCATCCAATGACACAAACACACCTATTGGATGCACAAGATTGGTTAAAAACCCTAGTTGGACAAGAATATGCCTAGGGAGGACAAAAATGACCTAATTGATCATCCAATGACACAAACAAACTTATTGGATGCACAAGATTGGTTAAAAACCCTAATTGGACAAGAATAAGCCTAGGGAGGACGAAAATGACCTAATTGATCATCCAATGACACAAACACACCTATTGGATGCACAAGATTGGTTAAAAACCCTAATTGGGCAAGTATAAGCCTAGGGAGGACGAAAATGCCCTAAATGTTCATCCAATGACACAAATCAACTTATTGGATGCACATGATTGGTTAAAAACCATAATTAGACAAGAATATGCCTAGGGAGGAAGAAAATGACCTAAATATTAATTCAATGACACAAACTAAGTTATTGGATGCACAAGATTGGTTAAAAACTCTAATTGGACAAGAATAAGCCTAGGGAGGACGAAAATGACCTAATTGATCATCCAATGACACAAACACACCTATTGGATACACAAGATTGGTTAAAAACCCTAATTGGACAAGAATAAGCCTAGGGAGGACGAAAATGACCTAATTGATCATCCATTGCCACAAACACACCTATTGGATGCACAAGATTGGTTAAAAACCCTAATTGGACAAGAATATGCCTAGGGAGGACGAAAATGACCTAATTGATCATCCAATGACACAAACACACCTATTGGATGCACAAGATTGGTTAAAAATCCTAATTGGACAAGAATATGCCTAGAGAGAACGAAAATGACCTAAATGTTAATCCAATGACACAAATGAACATATTGGATGCACAAGATTGGTTAAAAACCCTAATTGGACAAGAATAAGCCTAGGGAGGACGAAAATGACCTAATTGATCATCCAATGACACAAACACACCTATTGGATACACAAGATTGGTTAAAAACCCTAATTGGACAAGAATATGCCTAGGGAGGACGAAAATGACCTAAATGTTATTCCAATTGCAAAACTCAACTTATTAGATGCACAAGATTGGTTAAAAACCCTAATTGGACAAGAATAAGCCTAGGGAGGACGAAAATAACCTAATTGATCATCCAATGACACAAACACACCTATTGGATGCACAAGATTGGTTAAAAACCCTAATTGGACAAGAATAAGCCTAGGGAGGACGAAAATGACCTAATTGATCATCCAATGACACAAACACACCTATTGGATGCACAAGATTGGTTAAAAACCCTAATTGGACAAGAATAAGCCTAGGGAGGACGAAAATGACCTAATTGATCATCCATTGCCACAAACACACCTATTGGATGCACAAGATTCGTTAAAAACCCTAATTGGACAAGAATATGCCTTGGGAGGACGAAAATAACCTAATTGATCATCCAATGACATAAACACACGTATTGGATGCACAAGATTGGTTAAAAACCCTAATTAGACAAGAATATGCCTAGGGAGGACGAAAATGACATAATTGATCATCCAATGACACAAATGAACTTATTGGATGCACAAGATTAGTTAAAAACCCTAATTGGACAAGAATATGCCTAGGGAGGACGAAAATAACCTAATTGATCATCCAATGACACAAACACACCTATTGGATGCACAAGATTGGTTAAAAACCCTAATTGGACAAGAATATGCCTAGGGAGGACGAAAATGACCTAAATGTTAATCCAATGAAACAAATGAACTTATTGGATGCACAAGATTGGTTAAAACCCCTAATTGGACAAGAAAAAGCCTAAGGAGGACGAAAATGACCTAATTGAGCATCCAATGACACAAACACGCCTATTGGATGCACAAGATTGGTTAAAAGCCCTAATTGGACAAGAATAAGCCTAGGGAGGACGGAAATGACCTAATTGATCATCCATTGCCACAAACACACCTATTGGATGCACAAGATTGGTTAAAAACCCTAATTGGACAAGAATA
>JBBPBR010001926.1:1060218-1075128 GCA_037974775.1 Cicer pinnatifidum | reverse complement strand
TTTTCATCCTCCCTAGACTTATTCTTGTTCAATTACGGTTTTTAACAAATCTTGTGCATCCAATAGGTGTGTTTGAGTCATTGGAGGAACATTTAGGTCATTTTCGTCCTCCCTAGTCTTATTCTTGTCCAATTAGGGTTTTAAGCAATCTTGTGCATCCAATATGTGTGTTTGTGTCATTGGATGAACATTTAGGTCATTTTCGTCCTCCCTATGCTTATTCTTGTCCAATTAGGGTTTTTAACCAATCTGGTGCATACAATAAGTTCATTTGTGTCATTGGATGAACATTTAGGTAATTTTCGTCCTCCCTAGTCTTATTCTTGTCCAATTAGGGATTTTATGCAATCTTGTGCATCCAATAGGTGTGTTTGTGTCATTGGACGAACATTTAGGTCATTTTCGTCCTCCCTAGGCTTATTCTTGTCCAATTATGGTTTTTAACCAATCTTTTGCATACAATAAGTTCATTTGTGTCATTGGATTAACATTTAGGTCATTTTCGTCCTCCCTAGTCTTATTCTTGTCCAATTAGGGATTTTATGCAATCTTGTGCATCCAATAGGTGTGTTTGTGTCATTGGACGAACATTTAGGTCATTTTCGTCCTCACTAGACTTATTCTTGTCCAATTAGGGGTTTTAACCAATCTTGTGCATCCAATAGGTGTGTTTGTGTCATTGGATGAACATTTAGGTCATTTTCGTCCTCCCTAGTCTTATTCTTGTCCAATTAGGGATTTTATGCAATCTTGTGCATCCAATAGGTGTGTTTGTGTCATTGGACGAACATTTAGGTCATTTTCGTCCTCCCTAGGCTTATTCTTGTCCAATTAGGGTTTTTAACCAATCTTATGCATCCAATAAGTTCATTTGTGTCATTGGATGAACATTTAGGTCATTTTCGTCCTCCCTAGGCTTATTCTTTTCCAATTAGGGTTTTTAAACAATCTTGTGCATCCAATAAGTTCATTTGTGTCATTGGATGAACATTTAGGTCATTTTCGTCCTCCCTAGGCTTATTCTTGTCCAATTCGGGTTTTTAACCAATCTTGTGCATCCAACAAGTTCATTTGTGTCATTGGATGAACATTTAGGTAATTTTCGTCCTCCCTAGGCTTATTTTTGTCCAATTAGGGTTTTCAACCAATCTTGTGCATCCAATAAGTTCATTTGTGTCATTGGATGATCATTTAGGTCATTTTCGTCCTCCCTAGGCTTATTCTTGTCCAATTATGGTTTTTAACCAATCTTGTGCATCCAATAAGTTCATTTGTGTCATTGGATGAACATTTAGGTCATTTTCGTCCTCCCTAGGCTTATTCTTGTCCAATTAGGGTTTTTAACCAACCTTGTGCATCCAATAAGTTCATTTGTGTCATTGGTGGAACATTTAGGTCATTTACGTCCTCCCTAGTCTTATTCTTGTCCAATTAGGGTTTTTATGCAATCTTGTGCATCCAATAGGTGTGTTTGTGTCATTGGACGAACATTTAGGTCATTTTCGTCATCCCTAGGCTTATTCTTGTCCAATTAGGGTTTTTAACCAATCTTGTGCATCCAATAAGTTCATTTGTGTCATTGGTGGAACATTTAGGTCATTTACGTCCTCCCTAGTCTTATTCTTGTCCAATTAGGGTTTTTATGCAATCTTGTGCATCCAATAGGTGTGTTTGTGTCATTGGACGAACATTTAGGTCATTTTCGTCCTCCCTAGGCTTATTCTTGTCCAATTAAGGTTTTTAACCAACCCTGTGCATCCAATAAGTTCATTTGTGTCATTGGTGGAACATTTAGGTCATTTACGTCCTCCCTAGTCTTATTCTTGTCCAATTAGGGTTTTTATGCAATCTTGTGCATCCAATAGGTGTGTTTGTGTCATTGGACGAACGTTTAGGTCATTTTCGTCCTCCCTAGGCTTATTCTTGTCCAATTAGGGTTTTTAAACAATCTTGTGCATCCAATAAGTTCATTTGTGTCATTGGATGAACATTTAGGTCATTTTCGTCATCCCTAGTCTTATTCTTGTCCAATTAGGGTTTTAAGCAATCTTGTGCATCCAATATGTGTGTTTGTGTCATTGGATGAACATTTAGGTCATTTTCGTCCTCCCTATGCTTATTCTTGTCCAATTAGGGTTTTTAACCAATCTTGTGCATCCAATAAGTTCATTTGTGTCATTGGATGAACATTTAGGTCATTTTTGTCCTCCTTGTGCTTATTCTTGTCCAATTAGGGTTTTTATGCAATCTTGTGCATCCAATAGGTGTGTTTGTGTCATTGGACGAACATTTAGGTCATTTTCGTCCTCCCTAGGCTTATTCTTGTCCAATTAGGGTTTTTAACCAACGTTGTGCATCCAATAAGTTCATTTGTGTCATTGGATGAACATTTAGGTCATTTTCGTCCTCCCTAGTCTTATTCTTGTCCAATTAGGGTTTTTATGCAATCTTGTGCATCCAATAGGTGTGTTTGTGTCATTGGACGAACATTTAGGTCATTTCCGTCCTCCCTAGGCTTATTCTTGTCCAATTAGGGTTTTTAACCAACCTTGTGCATCCAATAAGTTCATTTGTGTCATTGGTTGAACATTTAGGTCATTTTCGTCCTCCCTAGGCTTTTTCTTGTCCAATTAGGGTTTTTAACCAACCTTGTGCATCCAATAAGTTCATTTGTGTCATTGGTGGAACATTTAGGTCATTTACGTCCTCCCTAGTCTTATTCTTGTCCAATTAGGGTTTTTATGCAATCTTGTGCATCCAATAGGTGTGTTTGTGTCATTGGACGAACATTTAGGTCATTTTCGTCCTCCCTAGGCTTATTCTTGTCCAATTAGGGTTTTTAACCAATCTTGTGCATCCAATAAGTTCATTTGTGTCATTGGATGAACATTCAGGTCATTTTCGTCCTCCCTAGGCTTATTCTTGTCCAATTAGGGTTTTTAACCAATCTTGTGCATCCAATAAGTTCATTTGTGTCATTGGTTGAACATTTAGGTCATTTTCGTCCTCCCTAGGCTTATTCTTGTCCAATTAGGGTTTTTAACCAACCTTGTGCATCCAATAAGTTCATTTGTGTCATTGGTGGAACATTTAGGTCATTTACGTCCTCCATAGTCTTATTCTTGTCCAATTAGGGTTTTTATGCAATCTTGTACATCCAATAGGTGTGTTTGTGTCATTGGAGGAACATTTAGGTCATTTTCGTCCTCCCTAGTCTTATTCTTGTCCAATTAGGGTTTTTATGCAATCTTGTGCATCCAATAGGTGTGTTTGTGTCATTGGACGAACATTTAGGTCATTTTCGTCCTCCCTAGGCTTATTCTTGTCCGATTCGGGTTTTTAACCAATCTTGTGCATTCAATAAGTTCATTTGTGTCATTGGATGAACATTTAGGTCATTTTCGTCCTCCCTAGTCTTATTCTTGTCCAATTAGGGTTTTTATGCAATCTTGTGCATCCAATAGGTGTGTTTGTGTCATTGGACGAACATTTAGGTCATTTTCGTCCTCCCTAGGCTTATTCTTGTCCAATTATGGTTTTTTACCAATCTTGTGCATCCAATAAGTTCATTTGTGTCATTGGAGGAACATTTAGGTCATTTTCGTCCTCCCTAGTCTTATTCTTGTCCAATTAGGGTTTTTATGCAATCTTGTGCATCCAATAGGTGTGTTTGTGTCATTGGACGAACATTTAGGTCATTTTCGTCCACCCTAGGCTTATTCTTGTGCAATTAGGGTTTTTAACCAATCTTGTGCATCCAATAAGTTCATTTGTGTCATTGGATGAACATTTAGGTCATTTTCGTCCTCCCTAGTCTTATTCTTGTCCAATTAGGGTTTTTATGCAATCTTGTGCATCCAATAGGTGTGTTTGTGTCATTGGATGAACATTTATGTCATTTTCGTCCTCCCTAGTCTTATTCTTGTCCAATTAGGGTTTTTATGCAATCTTGTGCATCCAATAAGTGTGTTTGTGTCACTGGAGGAACATTTAGGTCATTTTCGTCCTCCCTATACTTATTCTTGTCCAATTAGGGTTTTTAACCAATCTTGTGCATCCAATAAGTTCATTTGTGTCATTGGATGAATATTTAGGTTATTTTCGTCGTCGCTAGTCTTATTCTTGTCGAATTAGGGTTTTTATGCAATCTTGTGCATCCAATAGGTGTGTTTGTGTCCTTGGAGGAACATTTAGGTCATTTTCGTCCTCCCTAGTCTTATTCTTGTCCAATTAGGGTTTTTATGCAATCTTGTGCATCCAATAGGTGTGTTTGTGTCATTGGACGAACATTTAGGTCATTTTCGTCCTCCCTAGGCTTATCCTTGTCCAAGTAGGGTTTTTAACCAATCTTGTGCATCCAATAAGTTCATTTGTGTCATTGGATGAACATTTAGGTCATTTTCGTCATCCCTAGTCTTATTCTTGTCCAATTAGGGTTTTAAGCAATCTTGTGCATCCAATATGTGGGTTTGTGTCATTGGATGAACATTTAGGTCATTTTCGTCCTCCCTATGCTTATTCTTGTCCAATTAGGGTTTTTAACCAATCTTGTGCATACAATAAGTTCATTTGTGTCATTGGATGAACATTTAGGTCATTTTCGTCCTCCCTAGTCTTATTCTTGTCAAATTAGGATTTTTATGCAATCTTGTGCATCCAATCGGTGTGTTTGTGTCATTGGACGAACATTTGGGTCATTTTCGTCCTCCCTAGGCTTATTCTTGTCCAATTAGGGTTTTTAACCAATCTTGGACATCCAATAAGTTCATTTGTGTCATTGGAGGAACATTTAGGTCATTTTCGTCCTCCCTAGTCTTATTCTTGTCCAATTAGGGTTTTAAGCAATCTTGTGCATCCAATATGTGTGTTTGTGTCATTGGATGAACATTTAGGTCATTTTCGTCCTCCCTATGCTTATTCTTGTCCAATTAGGGTTTTTAACCAATCTTGTGCATACAATAAGTTCATTTGTGTCATTGGATGAACATTTAGGTCATTTTCGTCCTCCCTAGTCTTATTCTTGTCCAATTAGGGATTTTATGCAATCTTGTGCATCCAATAGGTGTGTTTGTGTCATTGGACGAACATTTTGGTCATTTTCGTCCTCCCTAGACTTATTCTTGCCCAATTAGGGTTTTTAACCAATCTTGTGCATCTAATAGGTGTGTTTGTGTCATTAGAAGAACATTTAGGTCATTTTCGTCCTCCCTAGTCTTATTCTTGTCCAATTAGGGTTTTTATGCAATCTTGTTCATCCAATAGGTGTGTTTGTGTCATTGGACGAACATTTAGGTCATTTTCGTCCTCCCTATGCTTATTCTTGTCCAATTAGGGTTTTTAACCAACCTTGTGCATCCAATAAGTGCATTTGTGTCATTGGTTGAACATTTAGGTCATTTTCGTCCTCCTTAGGCTTATTCTTTGATAATTAGGGTTTTTAACCAACCTTGTGCATCCAATAAGTTCATTTGTGTCATTGGTGGAACATTTAGGTCATTTACGTCCTCCCTAGTCTTATTCTTGTCCAATTAGGGTTTTTATGCAATCTTGTGCATCCAATAGGTGTGTTTGTGTCATTGGACGAACATTTAGGTCATTTTCGTCTTCCCTAGGCTTATTCTTGTCCAATTAGGGTTTTTAACCAATCTTGTTCATCAAATAAGTTCATTTGTGTCATTGGTTGAACATTTAGGTCATTTTCGTCCTCCCTAGTCTTATTCTTGTCCAATTAGGGTTTTAAGCAATCTTGTGCATCCAATATGTGTGTTTGTGTCATTGGATGAACATTTAGGTCATTTTCGTCCTCCCTATGCTTATTCTTGTCCAATTAGGGTTTTTAACCAATCTTGTGCATACAATAAGTTCATTTGTGTCATTGGATGAACATTTAGGTCATTTGCGTCCTCCCTAGTCTTATTCTTGTCCAATTAAGGATTTTATGCAATCTTGTGCATCCAATAGGTGTGTTTGTGTCATTGGACAAACATTTAGGTCATTTTCGTCCTCCCTAGGCTTATTCTTGTCCAATTAGGGTTTTTAACCAACCTTGTGCATCCAATAAGTTCATTTGTGTCATTGGTTGAACATTTAGGTCATTTTCGTCCTCCCTAGGCTTATTCTTGTCCAATTAGGGTTTTTAACCAACCTTGTGCATCCAATAAGTTCATTTGTGTCATTGGTGGAACATTTAGGTCATTTACGTCCTCCCTAGTCTTATTCTTGTCCAATTAGGGTTTTTATGCAATCTTGTGCATCCAATAGGTGTGTTTGTGTCATTGGAGGAACATTTAGGTCATTTACGTCCTCCCTAGGCTTGTTCTTGTCCAATTAGGGTTTTTATGCATTCTTGTGCATCCTATAGGTGTGTTTGTGTCATTGGACGAACATTTAGGTCATTTTCGTCCTCCCTAGGCTTATTCTTGTCCAATTAGGGTTTTTATGCAATCCTGTGCATCCAATAGGTGCGTTTGTGTCATTGGACGAACATTTAGGTCATTTTCGTCCTCCCTAGGCTTATTCTTGTCCAATTAGGGTTTTAACCAACCTTGTGCATCAAATAAGTTCATTTGTGTCATTGGTTGAACATTTAGGTCATTTTCGTCCTCCCTAGGCTTATTCTTGTCCAATTAGGGTTTTTAACCAACCTTGTGCATCCAATAAGTTCATTTGTGTCATTGGTGGAACATTTAGGTCATTTACGCCTCCCTAGTCTTATTCTTGTCCAATTAGGGTTTTTATGCAATCCTGTGCATCCAATAGGTGTGTTTGTGTCATTGGATGAACATTTAGGTCATTTTCGTCCTCCCAAGTCTTATTCTTGTCGAATTAGGGTTTTTATGCAATCTTGTGCATCTAATAGGTGTGTTTGTTTCATTGGAGGAACATTTAGGTCATTTTCGTCCTCCCTAGTCTTACTCTTGTCCAATTAGGGTTTTTATACAATCTTGTGCATCCAATAGGTGTGTTTGTGTCATTGGACGAACATTTAGGTCATTTTCGTCCTCCTTAGGCTTATTTTTGTCCGATTAGGGTTTTTAGGCAATCCTGCGCATCCAATAGGTGTGTTTGTGTCATTGGACAAATATTTATGTCATTTTCGTCCTCCCTAGGCTTATTCTTGTCCAATTAGGGTTTTTAACCAACCTTGTGCATTCAATAAGTTCATTTGTGTCATTGGTTGAACATTTAGGTCATTTTCGTCCTCCCTAGGCTTATTCTTGTCCAATTAGGGTTTTTAACCAACCTTGTGCATCCAATAAGTTCATTTGTGTCATTGGTGGAATATTTAGGTCATTTTCGTCCTCCCTAGTCTTATTCTTGTCCAATTAGGGTTTTTATGCAATCTTGTGCATCCAATAGGTGTGTTTGTGTCATTGGACGAACATTTAGGTCATTTTCGTCCTCCCTAGGCTTATTTTTGTCCGATTAGGGTTTTTAGGCAATCCTGTGCATCCAATAGGTGTGTTTGTGTCATTGGACAAATATTTATGTCATTTTCATCCTCCCTAGGCTTATTCTTGTCCAATTAGGGTTTTGAACCAACCTTGTGCATTCAATAAGTTCATTTGTGTCATTGGTTGAACATTTAGGTCATTTTCGTCCTCCCTAGGCTTATTCTTGTCCAATTAGGGTTTTTAACCAACCTTGTGCATCCAATAAGTTCATTTGTGTCATTGGTGGAACATTTAGGTCATTTACGTCCTCCCTAGGCTTATTCTTGTCCAATTAGGGTTTTCAACCAATCTTGTGCATCCAATAAGTTCATTTGTGTCATTGGATGAACATTTAGGTCATTTTCGTCCTCCCTAGTCTTATTCTTGTCCAATTAGGGTTTTAAGCAATCTTGTGCATCCAATATGTGTGTTTGTGTCATTGGATGAACATTTAGGTAATTTTCGTCCTCCTTATGCTTATTCTTGTCCAATTAGGGTTTTTTAACCAATCTTGTGCATACAATAAGTTCATTTGTGTCATTGGATGAACATTTAGGTCATTTTCGTCCTCCCTAGTCTTATTCTTGTCCAATTAGGGATTTTATGCAATCTTGTGCATCCAATAGGTGTGTTTGTGTCGTTGGATGAACATTTAGGTCATTTTCGTCCTCCCTATGCTTATTCTTGTCCAATTAGGGTTTTTAACCAATCTTGTGCATCCAATAAGTTCATTTGTGTCATTAGATGAACATATAGGTCATTTTCGTCCTCCCTAGGCTTATTCTTGTCCAATTAGGGTTTTTAACCAATCTTGTGCATCCAATAAGTTCATTTGTGTCATTGGTGGAACATTTAGGTCATTTACGTCCTCCCTAGGCTTATTCTTGTCCAATTAGGGTTTTCAACCAATCTTGTGCATCCAATAAGTTCATTTGTGTCATTGGATGAACATTTAGGTCATTTTCATCCCCCCTAGGCTTATTCTTGTTCAATTAGGGTTTTTAACTAACCTTGTGCATCCAATAAGTTCATTTGTGTCATTGGTTGAACATTTAGGTCATTTTCGTCCTCCCTAGGCTTATTCTTGTCCAATTAGGGTTTTTAACCAACCTTGTGCATCCAATAAGTTCATTTGTGTCATTGGTGGAACATTTAGGTCATTTACGTCCTCCCTAGGCTTATTCTTGTCCAATTAGGGTTTTCAACCAATCTTGTGCATCCAATAAGTTCATTTGTGTCATTGGATGAACATTTTGGTCATTTTCGTCCTCCCTAGGCTTATTCTTGTCCAATTAGGGTTTTTATGCAATCTTGTGCATCCAATAGGTGTGTTTGTGTCATTGGAGGAACATTTAGGTCATTTTCGTCCTCCCTAGTCTTATTCTTGTCCAATTAGGGATTTTATGCAATCTTGTGCATCCAATAGGTGTGTTTGTGTCATTGGACGAACATTTAGGTCATTTTCGTCCTCCCTAGGCTTATTCTTGTCCAATTAGGGTTTTTAACCAACTTTGTGCATCCAATAAGTTCATTTGTGTCATTGGTTGAACATTTAGGTCATTTTCGTCCTCCCTAGGCTTATTCTTGTCCAATTAGGGTTTTTAACCAACCTTGTGCATCCAATAAGTTCATTTGTGTCATTGGTGGAACATTTAGGTCATTTACGTCCTCCCTAGTCTTATTCTTGTCCAATTAGGGTTTTTATGCAATCTTGTGCGTCCAATAGGTGTGTTTGTGTCATTGGACGAACATTTAGGTCATTTTCGTCCTCCCTAAGCTTATTCTTGTCCAATTAGGGTTTTTAACCAATCTTGTGCATACAATAAGTTCATTTGTGTCATTGGATGAACATTTAGGTCATTTTCGTCATCCCTAGTTTTATTCTTGTCCAATTAGGGTTTTAAGCAATCTTGTGCATCCAATATGTGTGTTTGTGTCAATGGATGAACATTTAGGTCATTTTCGTCCTCCCTATGCTTATTCTTGTCCAATTAGGGTTTTTAACCAATCTTGTGCATCCAATAACTTCATTTGTGTCATTGGATGAACATTTAGGTCATTTACGTCCTCCCTAGGCTTATTCTTGTCCAATTAGGGTTTTTAACCAATCTTGTGCATCCAATAAGTTCATTTGTGTCATTGGATGAACATTTAGGTCATTTTCGTCCTCCCTAGTCTTATTCTTGTCGAATTAGGGTTTTTATGCAATCTTGTGCATCCAATAGGTGTGTTTGTGTCATTGGATGAACATTTAGGTCATTTACGTCCTCCTTAGGCTTATTCTTGTCCAATTAGGGTTTTTAGGCAATCCTGTGCATCCAATAGGTGTGTGTTTGTGTCATTGGACGAACATTTAGGTCATTTTCGTCCTCCCTAGGCTTATTCTTGTCCAATTAGGGTTTTTAACCAACCTTGTGCATCCAATAAGTTCATTTGTGTCATTCGTTGAACATTTAGGTCATTTTCGTCCTCCCTAGGCTTATTCTTGTCCAATTAGGGTTTTTAACCAACCTTGTGCATCCAATAAGTTCATTTGTGTCATTGGTGGAACATTTAGGTCATTTACGTCCTCCCTAGTCTTATTCTTGTCCAATTAGGGTTTTTATGCAATCTTGTGCATCCAATAGGTGTGTTTGTGTCATTGGACGAACAATTAGGTCATTTTCGTCCTCCCTAGGCTTATTCTTGTCCAATTAGGGTTTTTAACCAATCTTGTGCATCCAATAAGTTCATTTGTGTCATTGGATGAACATTTAGGTCATTTTCGTCCTCCCTAGGCTTATTCTTGTCCAATTAGGGTTTTTAACCAATCTTGTGCATCCAATAAGTTCATTTGTGTCATTGGATGAACATTTTGGTCATTTTCGTCCTCCCTAGGCTTATTCTTTTCCAATTAGGGTTTTGATGCAATCTTGTGCATCCAATAGGTGTGTTTGTGTCCTTGGACGAACATTTAGGTCATTTTCGTCCTCCCTAGTCTTATTCTTGTCCAATTAGGGTTTTTATGCAATCTTGTGCATCCAATAGGTGTGTTTGTGTCATTGGAGGAACATTTAGGTCATTTTCGTCCTCCCTAGTCTTATTCTTGTCCAATTAGGGATTTTATGCAATCTTGTGCATCCAATAGGTGTGTTTGTGTCATTGGACGAACATTTAGGTCATTTTCGTCCTCCCTAGGCTTTTTCTTGTCCAATTAGGGTTTTTAACCAATCTTGTGCATCCAATAAGTTCATTTGTGTCATTGGATGAACATTTAGGTCATTTTCGTCCTCCCTAGGCTTATTCTTGTCCAATTAGGGTTTTTATGCAATCTTGTGTATCCAATAGGTGTGTTTGTGTCATTGGAGGAACATTTAGGTCATTTTCGTCCTCCCTAGTCTTATTCTTGTCCAATTAGGGATTTTATGCAATCTTGTGCATCCAATAGGTGTGTTTGTGTCATTGGACGAACATTTAGGTCATTTTCGTCCTCCCTAGACTTATTCTTATCCAATTAGGGGTTTTAACCAATCTTGTGCATCCAATAGGTGTGTTTGTGTCATTGGAGGAACATTTAGGTCATTTTCGTCCTCCCTAGTCTTATTCTTGTCCAATTAGGGATTTTATGCAATCTTGTGCATCCAATAGGTGTGTTTGTGTCATTGGACGAACATTTAGGTCATTTCGGTCCTCCCTAGGCTTATTCTTGTGCAATTAGGGTTTTTAACCAATCTTGTGCATCCAATAAGTTCATTTGTGTCATTCGATGAACATTTAGGTCATTTTCGTCCTCCCTAGGCTTATTCTTGTCCAATTAGGGTTTTTAACCAATCTTGTGCATCCAATAAGTTCATTTGTGTCATTGGATAAACATTTAGGTCATTTTCGTCCTCCCTAGTATTATTCTTGTCCAATTAGGGTTTTTATGCAATCTTGTGCATCCTATAGGTGTGTTTGTGTCATTGGAGGAACATTTAGGTCATTTTCGTCCTCCCTAGTCTTATTCTTGTCCAATTAGGGATTTTATGCAATCTTGTGCATCCAATAGGTGTGTTTGTGTCATTGGACGAACATTTAGGTCATTTTCGTCCTCCCTAGGCTTATTCTTGTCCAATTAGGGTTTTTAACCAATCTTTTGCATACAATAAGTTCATTTGTGTCATTGGATTAACATTTAGGTCATTTTCGTCCTCCCTAGTCTTATTCTTGTCCAATTAGGGATTTTATGCAATCTTGTGCATCCAATAGGTGTGTTTGTGTCATTGGACGAACATTTAGGTCATTTTCGTCCTCACTAGACTTATTCTTGTCCAATTAGGGGTTTTAACCAATCTTGTGCATCCAATAGGTGTGTTTGTGTCATTGGAGGAACATTTAGGTCATTTTCGTCCTCCCTAGTCTTATTCTTGTCCAATTAGGGATTTTATGCAATCTTGTGCATCCAATAGGTGTGTTTGTGTCATTGGACGAACATTTAGGTCATTTTCGTCCTCCTAGGCTTATTCTTGTCCAATTAGGGTTTTTAACCAATCTTTTGCATACAATAAGTTCATTTGTGTCATTGGATGAACATTTAGGTCATTTTCGTCCTCCCTAGTCTTATTCTTGTCCAATTAGGGATTTTATGCAATCTTGTGCATCCAATAGGTGTGTTTGTGTCATTGGACGAACATTTAGGTCATTTTCGTCCTCCCTAGACTTATTCTTGTCCAATTAGGGGTTTTAACCAATCTTGTGCATCCAATAGGTGTGTTTGTGTCATTGGAGGAACATTTAGGTCATTTTCGTCCTCCCTAGTCTTATTCTTGTCCAATTAGGTATTTTATGCAATCTTGTGCATCCAATAGGTGTGTTTGTGTCATTGGACGAACATTTAGGTCATTTTCGTCCTCCCTAGGCTTATTCTTGTCCAATTAGTGTTTTTAACCAATCTTGTGCATCCAATAAGTTCATTTGTTTCATTGGACGAACATTTAGGTCATTTTCGTCATCCCTAGGCTTATTCTTGTCCAATTAGGGTTTTTAACCCATCTTGTGCATCCAATATGTGTGTTTGTGCCATTTGATGAACATTTAGGTAATTTTCGTCCTCCCTATGCTTATTCCTGTCCAATTAGGGTTTTTAACCAATCTTGTGCATCCAATATGTGTGTTTGTGTCATTGGATGAACATTTAGGTCATTTTCGTCCTCCCTATGCTTATTCTTGTCCAATTAGGGTTTTTAACCAATCTTGTGCATACAATAAGTTCATTTGTGTCATTGGATGAACATTTAGGTAATTTTCGTCCTCCCTAGTCTTATTCTTTTCCAATTAGGGATTTTATGCAATCTTGTGCATCCAATAGGTGTGTTTGTGTCATTGGACGAACATTTAGGTCATTTTCGTCCTCCCTAGTCTTATTCTTGTCCAATTAGGGATTTTATGCAATCTTGTGCATCCAATAGGTGTGTTTGTGTCATTGGACGAACATTTAGGTCATTTTCGTCCTCCCTAGGCTTATTCTTGTCCAATTAGTGTGTTTAACCAATCTTGTGCATCCAATAAGTTCATTTGTGTCATTGGACGAACATTTAGGTCATTTTCGTCATCCCTAGGCTTATTCTTGTCCAATTAGGGTTTTTAACCAATCTTGTGCGTCCAATATGTGTGTTTGTGTCATTTGATGAACATTTAGGTAATTTTCGTCCTCCCTATGCTTATTCTTGTCCAATTAGGGTTTTTAACCAATCTTGTGCATCCAATAAGTTCATTTGTGTCATTGGATGAACATTTAGGTCATTTTCGTCCTCCCTAGTCTTATTCTTGTCCAATTAGGGTTTTAAGCAATCTTGTGCATCTAATATGTGTGTTTGTGTCATTGGATGAACATTTAGGTCATTTTCGTCCTCCTTGTGCTTATTCTTGTCCAATTAGGGTTTTTAACCAATCTTGTGCATACAATAAGTTCATTTGTGTCATTGGATGAACATTTAGGTCATTGGATGAACATCCAATAGGTGTGTTTGTGTCATTGGAGGAACATTTAGGTCATTTTCGTCCTCCCTAGTCTTATTCTTGTCCAATTAGGGATTTTATGCAATCTTGTGCATCCAATAGGTGTGTTTGTGTCATTGGACGAACATTTAGGTCATTTTCGTCCTCCCTAGTCTTATTCTTGTCCAATTAGGGTTTTTATGCAATCTTGTGCACCCAATAGGTGTGTTTGTGTCATTGGACGAACATTTAGGCCATTTTCGTCCTCCCTAGGCTTATTCTTGTCCAATTAGGGTTTTAAACCAATCTTGTGCATCCAATAAGTTCATTTGTGTCATTGGATGAACATTTAGGTCATTTTCGTCCTCCCTAGTCTTATTCTTGTCCAATTAGGGTTTTAAGCAATCTTGTGCATCCAATATGTGTGTTTGTGTCATTGGATGAACATTTAGGTCATTTTCGTCCTCCCTATGCTTATTCTTGTCCAATTAGGGTTTTTAACCAATCTTGTGCATACAATAAGTTTATTTGTGTCATTGGATGAACATTTAGGTCATTTTCGTCCTCCCTAGTCTTATTCTTGTCCAATTAGGGTTTTTATGCAATCTTGTGCATCCAATATGTGGGTTTGTGTCATTGTAGGAACATTTAGGTCATTTTCGTCCTCCCTATGCTTATTCTTGTCCAATTAGGATTTTTAACCAATCTTGTGCATCCAATAAGTTCATTTGTGTTATTGGATGAACATTTAGGTCATTTTCGTCCTCCCTAGGCTTATTCTTGTCCAATTAGGGTTTTTAAACAATCTTGTGTATCCAATAAGTTCATTTGTGTCATTGGACGAACATTTAGGTCATTTTCGTCCTCCCTAGGCTTATTCGTGTCCAATTAGGGTTTTTAACCAATCTTCTGCATCCAATAAGTTCATTTGTGTCATTGGATGAACATTTAGGTCATTTTCGTCCTCCCTAGGTTTATTCTTGTCCAATTAGGGTTTTCAACCAATCTTGTGCATCCAATAAGTTCATTTGTGTCATTGGATGAACATTTAGGTCATTTTCGTCCTCCCTAGGCTTATTCTTGTCCAATTAGGGTTTTTAACCAATCTTGTGCATCCAATAAGTTCATTTGTGTCGTTGGATGAACATTTAGGTCATTTTCGTCCTCCCTAGTCTTATTCTTGTCCAATTAGGGTTTTTATGCAATCTTGTGCATCCAATAGGTGTGTTTGTGTCATTGGAGGAACATTTAGGTCATTTTCGTCCTCCCTAGTCTTATTCTAGTCCAATTAGGGTTTTTATGCAATCTTGTGCATCCAATAGGTGTGTTTGTGTCATTGGACGAACATTTAGGTCATTCTCGTCATCCCTAGGCTTATTCTTGTCCGATTAGGGTTTTTAACCAATCTTGTGCATTCAATAAGTTCATTTGTGTCATTGGATGAACATTTAGGTCATTTTCGTCCTGCCTAGGCTTATTCTTGTCCAATTAGGGTTTTTAACCAATCTTGTGCATCCAATAA
>JBBPBR010001926.1:1035492-1050849 GCA_037974775.1 Cicer pinnatifidum | reverse complement strand
ACCTATTGGATGCACAAGATTGCATAAAAACCCTAATTGGACAAGAATAAGACTAGGGAGGACGAAAATGACCTAAATGTTCCTCCAATGACACAAACACACCTATTGGATGCACAAGATTGCATAAAAACCCTAATAGGACAAGAATAAGACTAGGGAGGACGAAAATGACCTAAATGTTCATCCAATGGCACAAATGAACATATTGGATGCAAAAGATTGGTTAAAAACCCTAATTGGACAAGAATAAGCATAGGGAGGACGAAAATGACCTAAATGTTCATCCAATGACACAAATCAACTTCTTGGATGCATATGATTGGTTAAAAACCCTAATTGGACAAGAATAAGCCCAGGGAGGACAAAAATGACCTAAGTGTACGTCCAATGACACAAATACACCTATTGGATGCACAAGATTGCATAAAACCCCTAATTGGACAAGAATAAGACTAGGGAGGACGAAAATGACCTAAATGTTCCTCCAATGACACAAATGAACTTATTGGATGCACAAGGTTGGTTAAAAACCCTAATTGGACAAGAATAAGCCTAGGGAGGACGAAAATGAACTAAATGTTCAACCAATGACACAATTGAACTTATTGGATGCACATGATTGGTTAAAAACCCTAATTGGACACGAATAAGCCTAGGGAGGACGAAAATGACCTAAATGTTCGTCCAATGACACAAACACACCTATTGGATGCACAAGATTGCATAAAAACCCTAATTGGAAAAGAATAAGACTAGGGAGGACGTAAATGACCTAAATGTTCCTCCAATGACACAAACACACCTATTGGATGCACAAGATTGCATAAAAACCCTAATAGGACAAGAATAAGACTAGGAAGGACGAAAATGACCTAAATGTTCAACCAATGACACAATTGAACATATTGGATGCACATGATTGGTTAAAAACCCTAATTGGACAAGAATAAGCCTAGGGTGGACGAAAATGACCTAAATGTTTGTCCAATGACACAAACACACCTATTGGATGCACAAGATTGCATAAAAACCCTAATTGGACAAGAATAAGCCTTGGGAGGACGAAAATGACCTAAATGTTCTTCCAATGACACAAACACACCTATTGGATGCACAAGATTGCATAAAAACCCTAATTGGACAAGAATAAGACTAGGGAGGACGAAAATGACCTAAATGTTCCTCCAATGACACAAACACACCTATTGGATGCACAAGATTGCATAAAAACCTAATTGGACAAGAATAAGCCTAGGGAGGACGAAAATGACCTAAATGTTCAACTAATGACACAATTGAACTTATTAGATGCACATGATTGGTTAAAAACCCTAATTGGACAAGAATAAGCACAAGGAGGACGAAAATGACCTAAATGTTCATCCAATGACACAAATCAACTTATTGGATGCACATGATTGGTTAAAAACCCTAATTGGACAAGAATAAGCCTAGGGAGGACGAAAATGACCTAAATGTTCGTCCAATGACACAAACACACCTATTGGATGCACAAGATTGCATAAAAACCCTAATTGGACAAGAATAAGACTAGGGAGGACGAAAATGACCTAAATGTTCCTCCAATGACCCAAACACACCTATTGGATGCACAAGATTGCATAAAAACCTAATTGGACAAGAATAAGCCTAGAGAGGACGAAAATGACCTAAATGTTCAACTAATGACACAATTGAACTTATTAGATGCACATGATTGGTTAAAAACCCTAATTGGACAAGAATAAGCCTAGGGAGGACGAAAATGACCTAATTGTTCTTCCAATGACACAAATCAACTTATTGGATGCACATGATTGGTTAAAAACCCTAATTGGACAAGAATAAGCCTAGGGAGGACGAAAATGACCTAAATGTTCGTCCAATGACACAAACACGCCTATTGGATGCACAAGATTGCATAAAAACCCTAATTGGACAAGAATAAGCCTAGGGAGGACGAAAATGACCTAAATGTTCGTCCAATGACACAAACACACCTATTGGATGCACAAGATTGCATAAAAACCCTAATTGGACAAGAATAAGACTAGGGAGGACGAAAATGACCTAAATGGTCCTCCAATGACACAAATAAACTTATTGGATGCACAAGATTGGCTAAAAACCCTAATTGGACAAGAATAAGCCTAGGGAGGACGAACATGACCTAAATGTTCATCCTATGACACAAATGAACTTATTGGATGCACAAGATTGGTTAAAAACCCTAATTGGACAAGAATAAGCCTAGGGAGGACGAAAATGACCTAAATGTTCATCCAATGACACAAATAAACTTATTGGATGCACATGATTGGTTAAAAACCCTAATTGGACAAGAATAAGCCTGGGGAGGACGAAAATGACCTAAATGTTCGTCCAATGACACAAACACACCTATTGGATGCACAAGATTGCATAAAAACCCTAATTGGACAAGAATAAGACTAGGGAGGACGAAAATGACCTAAATGTTCCTCCTATGACACAAACACACCTATTGGATGCACAAGATTGTATAAAAACCCTAATTCGACAAGAATAAGACTAGGGAGGACGAAAATGACCTAAATGTTCCTCCAATGACACAAACACACCTATTGGATGCACAAGATTGCATAAAAACCCTAATTGGACAAGAATAAGAATAGGGAGGACGTAAATGACCTAAATGTTCCACCAATGACACAAATGAACTTATTGGATACGCAAGGTTGGTTAAAAACCCTAATTGGACAAGAATAAGCCTAGGGAGGACGAAAATGACCTAAATGTTCGTCCAATGACACAAACACACCTATTGGATGCACAAGATTGCATAAAAACCCTAATTGGACAAGAATAAGACTAGGGAGGACGAAAATGACCTAAATGTTCCTCCAATGACACAAACACACCTATTGGATGCACAAGATTGGTTAAAAACCATAATTGGACAAGAATAAGCCTAGGGAGGACGAAAATGACCTAAATGTTCCTCCAATGACACAAACACACCTATTGGATGCACAAGATTGGTTAAAAACCATCATTGGAAAAGAATAAGCCTAGGGAGGACGAAAATGACCTAAATGTTCATCCAATGACACAAATGAACTTATTCGATGCACAAGATTGGTTAAAAACTCTAATTGGACAAGAATAAGCCTAGGGAGGATGAAAATGACCTAAATGTTCAACCAATGACACAAATGAACTTATTGGATGCACAAGGTTGGTTAAAAACCTTAATTGGACAAGAATAAGCCTAGGGAGGACGAAAATGACCTAAATGTTCGTCCAATGACACAAACACACCTATTGGATGCACAAGATTGCATAAAAACCCTAATTGGACAAGAATAAGACTAGGGAGGACGAAAATGACCTAAATGTTCCTCCAATGACACAAATAAACTTATTGGATGCACAAGATTGGCTAAAAACCCTAATTGGACAAGAATAAGTCTAGGGAGGACGAAAATGACCTAAATGTTCATCCAATGACACAAATGAACTTATTGGATGCACAAGATTGCATAAAAACCCTAATTGGACAAGAATAAGACTAGGGAGGGCGAAAATGACCTAAATGTTCCTCCAATGACACAAACACACCTATTGGATGCACAAGATTGGTTAAAAACCCTAATTGGACAAGAATAAGCCTAGAGAAGACGAAAATGACCTAAATGTTCGTCCAATGACACAAACACACCTATTGGATGCACAAGATTGCATAAAAACCCTAATTGGACAAGAATAAGACTAGGGAGGACGAAAATGACCTAAATGTTCCTCCAATGACACAAATAAACCTATTGGATGCACAAGATTGGTTAAAAACCCTAATTGGACAAGAATAAGCCTAGGGAGGACGAAAATGACCTAAATGTTCGTCCAATGACACAAACACACCTATTGGATGCACAAGATTGCATAAAAACCCTGATTGGACAAGAATAAGCCTAGGGAGGACGAAAATGACCTAAATGTTCATCCAATGACACAAATGAACTTATTGGATGCACAAGATTGGTTAAAAACCCTAATTGGACAAGAATAAGCCTAGGGAGGACAAAAATGACCTAATTGATCATCCAATGACACAAACACACCTATTGGATGCACAAGAATGGTTAAAAACCCTAATTGGACAAGAATATGCCTAGGGAGGACGAAAATGACCTAAATATTAATTCAATGACACAAACAAACTTATTGGATGCACAAGATTGGTTAAAAACCCTAATTGGACAAGAATAAGCCTAGGGAGGACGAAAATGACCTAATTGATCATCCAATGACACAAACACACCTATTGGATGCACAAGATTGGTTAAAAACCCTAATTGGACCAGAATATGCCTAGGGAGGACGAAAATGACCTAAATATTAATTCAATGACACAATCAAAGTTATTGGATGCACAAGATTGGTTAAAAACCCTAATTGGACAAGAATAAGCCTAGGGAGGACGAAAATGACCTAATTGATCATCCAATGACACAAACACACCTATTGGATGCACAAGATTGGTTAAAAACCCTAATTGGACAAGAATAAGCCTAGGGAGGACGAAAATGACCTAATTGATCATCCATTGCCACAAACACACCTATTGGATGCACAAGATTGGTTAAAAACCCTAATTGGACAAGAATATGCCTTGGGAGGACGAAGATGACCTAATTGATCATCCAATGACACAAACACACCTATTGCATGCACAAGATTGGTTAAAAAACCTAATTGGACAAGAATAAGCCTAGGGACGACGAAAATGACCTAATTGATCATCCATTGCCACAAACACACCTATTGGATGCACAAGATTGGTTAAAAACCCTAATTGGACAAGAATATGCCTAGGGAGGACGCAAATGACCTAATTGATCATCCAATGACACAAACACACCTATTGCATGCACAAGATTGGTTAAAAACCCTAATTGGACAAGAATAATCCTAGGGAGGACGAAAATGACCTAATTGATCATCCATTGCCACAAACACACCTATTGGAAGCACAAGATTGGTTAAAAACCCTAATTGGACAAGAATATGCATAGGAAGGACGAAAATGACCTAAATGTTAATCCAATGACACAAATGAACTTATTGGATGCAAAAGATTGGTTAAAAACCCTAATTGGACAAGAATAAGCCTAGGGAGGGCGAAAATGACCTAATTAATCATCCAATGACACAAACACACCTATTGGATGCACAAGATTGGTTAAAAACCCTAATTGGACAAGAATATGCCTAGGGAGGACGAAAATGACCTATATATTAATTCAATGACACAAACAAAGTTATTGGATGCACAAGATTGGTTAAAAACCCTAATTGGACAAGAATAAGCCTAGGGAGGACGAAAATGACCTAATTGATCATCCAATGACACAAACACACCTATTGGATGCACAAGATTGGTTAAAAACCCTAATTGGACAAGAATAAGCCTTGTGAGGACAAAAATGACCTAATTGATCATCCAATGACACAAACACACCTATTGGAAGCACAAGAATGGTTAAAAACCCTAATTGGACAAGAATATGCCTAGGGAGGACGAAAATGACCTAAATGTTAATCCAATGACACAAATGAACTTATTAAATGCACAAGATTGGTTAAAAACCCTAATTGGACAAGAATAAGCCTAGGGAGGACGAAAATGATCTAATTGATCATCCAATGACACAAACACACCTATTGGGTGCACAAGATTGGTTAAAAACCCTAATTGGACAAGAATATGCCTACGGATGAGGAAAATGACCTAAATATTAATTCAATGACACAAACAAACTTATTGGATGCACAAGATTGGTTAAAAACCCTAATTGGACAAGAATAAGCCTAGGGAGGACGAAAATGACCTAATTGATCATCCAATGACACAAACACACCTATTGGAAGCACAAGATTGGTTAAAAACCCAAATTGGACAAGAATATGCCTAGGGAGGACGAAAATGACCTAAATATTAATTCAATGACACAAACAAACTTATTGGATGCACAAGATTGGTTAAAAACCCTAATTGGACAAGAATAAGCCTAGGGAGGACGAAAATGACCTAATTGATCATCCAATGACACAAACACACCTATTGGATGCACAAGATTGGTTAAAAACCCTAATTGGACAAGAATATGCCTAGGGAGGACGAAAATGACCTAAATATTAATTCAATGACACAAACAAACTTATTGGATGCACAAGATTGGTTAAAAACCCTAATTGGACAAGAATAAGCCTAGGGAGGACGAAAATTACCTAATTGATCATCCATTGCCACAAACACACCTATTGGATGCACAAGATTGTATAAAAACCCTAATTGGACAAGAATATGCCTAGGGAGGACGAAAATGACCTAATTGATCATCCAATGACACAAACACACCTATTGGATGCACAAGATTGGTTAAAAACCCTAATTGGACAAGAATATGCCTAGGGAGGACGAAAATGACCTAAATGTTCATCCAATGACACAAATCAACTTATTGGATGCACATGATTGGTTAAAAACCCTAATTGGACAAGAATAAGCCTAGGGAGGACGAAAATGACCTAAATGTTCGTCCAATGAATCAAACAGACCTATTGGATGCACAAGGTGTGTTAAAAACACTAATTGGACAAGAATAAGCCTAGGGAGGACGAAAATGTCCTAAATGTTCAACTAATTACACAAATGAACTTATTGGATGCACAAGGTTGGTTAAAACCCCTAATTGGACAAGAATAAGACTAGGGAGGACGAAAATGACCTAAATGTTCGACCAATGACACAAACACACCTATTGGATGCACAAGATTGCATAAAAACCCTAATTGGACAAGAATAAGACCAGGGAGGACGAAAATGACCTAAATGTTCATCCAATGACACAAATGAACTTATTGGATGCACAAGGTTGGTTAAAAACCCTAATTGGACAAGAATAAGCCTATTGAGGACGAAAATGACCTAAATGTTCGTCCAATGACACAAACACACCTATTGGATGCACAAGATTGCATAAAAACCCTAATTGGACAAGAATAAGACTAGGGAGGACGAAAATGACCTAAATGTTCCTCCAATGACACAAATGAACTTATTGGACGCACAAGGTTGGTTAAAAACCCTAATTGGACAAGAATAAGGCTAGGGAGGACAAAAATGACCTAATTGATCATCCAATGACACAAACACACCTATTGGATGCATAAGATTGGTTAAAAACCCTAATTGGACAAGAATATGCCTAGGGAGGACGAAAGTGACCTAATTGATCATCCAATGACACAAACACACCTATTGGATGCACAAGATTGGTTAAAAACCCTAATTGGACAAGAATATGCCTAGGGAGGACGAAAATGACCTAAATATTAATTCAATGACACAAACAAACTTATTGGATGCACAAGATTGGTTAAAAACCCTAATTGGACAAGAATAAGCCTAGGGAGGACGAAAATGACCTAATTTATCATTCAATGACACAAACACAGCTATTGGATGCACAAAATTGGTTAAAAACCCTAATTGGACAAGAATATGCCTAGGGAGGACGAAAATGACCTAATTGATAATCCAATGACCCAAACACACCTATTGGATGCACAACATTGGTTAAAAACCCTAATTGGACAAGAATAAGCCTAGGGAGGACGAAAATGACCTAATTGATAATCCAATGACACAAACACACCTATTGGATGCACAACATTGGTTAAAAACCCTAATTGGACAAGAATATGCCTAGGGAGGACGAAAATGACCTAATTGATAATCCAATGACAGAAACACACCTATTGGATGCACAACATTGGTTAAAAACCCTAATTGGACAAGAATAAGCCTAGGAAGGACAAAAATGACCTAATTGTTCATCCAATGACACAAACACACCTATTGGATGCACAAGATTGGTTAAAAACCCTAATTGGACAAGAATATGCCTAGGGAGGACGAAAATGACCTAAATATTAATTCAATGACACAAACAAACTTATTGGATGCACAAGATTGGTTAAAAACCCTAATTGGACAAGAATAAGCCTAGGGAGGACGAAAATGACCTAATTGATCATCCAATGACACAAACACACCTATTGGATGCACAAGATTTGTTAAAAACCCTAATTGGACAAGAATATGCCTAGGGAGGACGAATATGACGTAAATGTTAATTCAATGACTAAATTAAACTTATTGGATGCACAACATTGGTTAAAAACCCTAATTGGACAAGAATAAGCCTAGGGAGGACGAAAATGGCCTAATTGATCATCCAATGACACATACACACCTAATGGAAGCACAAGATTGGTTAAAAACCCTAATTGGACAAGAATAAGCCTAGGGAGGACGAAAATGACCTAATTGATCATCCAATGACACAAACACACCTATTGGATGCACAAGATTGGTTAAAAACCCTAATTAGACAAGAATATGCCTAGGGAGGAAGAAAATGACCTAATTGATAATCCAATGACACAAACACACCTGTTGGATGCACAAGATTGGTTAAAAACCCTAATTGGACAAGAATATGCCTAGGAAGGACGAAAATGACCTAAATATTAATTCAATGAAACAAACAAACATATTGGATGCACAAGATTGGTTAAAAACCCTAATTGGACAAGAATTAGCCTAGGGAGGACGAAAATGACCTAATTGATCAACCAATGACACAAACACACCTATTGGATGCACAAGATTGGTTAAAAACCCTAATTGGACAAGAATATGCCTAGGGAGGACGAAAATGACCTAAATGTTAATTCAATGACACAAACGAACTTATTGGATGCACAACATTGGTTAATAACCCTAATTGGACAAGAATAAGCCTAGGGAGGACGAAAATGACCTAATTGATCATCCAATGACACAAACACACCTATTGGAAGCACAAGATTGGTTAAAAACCCTAATTGGACAAGAATAAGCCTAGGGAGGACGAAAATGGCCTAAATATTAATTCAATGACACAAACAAACTTATTGGATGCACAAGATTGGTTAAAAACCCTAATTGGACAAGAATAAGCCTAGGGAGGACGAAAATGACCTAATTGATCATCCAATGACACAAACACACCTATTGGATGCGCAAAATTGGTTAAAAACCCTAATTGGACAAGAATATGCCTAGGGAGGACGAAAATGACCTAAATATTAATTCAATGACACAAACAAACTTATTGGATGCACAAGATTGGTTAAAAACCCTAATTGGACAAGAATAAGCCTAGGGAGGACGAAAATGACCTAATTGATCATCCAATTACACAAACACACCTATTGGATGCAAAAGATTGGTTAAAAACCCTAATTGGACAAGATAATGCCTAGGGAGGACGAAAATGACCTAAATATTAATTCAATGACACAAACAAACTTATTGGATGCACAAGATTGGTTAAAAACCCTAATTGGACAAGAATAAGCCTAGGGAGGACGAAAATGACCTAATTGATCATCCAATGACACAAACACACCTATTGGTAGCACAAGATTGGTTAAAAACCCTAATTGGACAAGAATAAGCCTAGGGAGGACGAAAATGACCTAATTGATCATCCAATGACACAAACACACCTATTGGATGCACAAGATTGGTTAAAAACCCTAATTGGACAAGAATAAGCCTAGGGAGGACGAAAATGACCTAATTGATCATCCAATGCCACAAACACACCTATTGGATGCACAAGATTGGTTAAAAACCCTAATTGGACAAGAATATGCCTAGCGAGGACGAAAATGACCTAATTGATCA
This sequence comes from Cicer pinnatifidum, assembly GCA_037974775.1. Taxonomy (NCBI): domain Eukaryota; kingdom Viridiplantae; phylum Streptophyta; class Magnoliopsida; order Fabales; family Fabaceae; genus Cicer; species Cicer pinnatifidum. The sequence continues at coordinate 1,041,068 of JBBPBR010001926.1, read as the reverse complement.
TCCAATGACACAAGCACACCTATTGGATACACAAGATTGTTTAAAAACCCTAATTGGACAAGAATATGCCTAGGCAGGACGAAAATAACCTAAATATTAATTCAATGACACAAACAAACTTATTGGATGCACAAGATTGGTTAAAAACCCTAATTGGACAAGAATAAGCCTAGGGAGGACGAAAATGACCTAATTGATCATCCAATGACACAAACACACCTATTGGATGCACAAGATTGGTTAACAACCCTAATTGGACAAGAATATGCCTAGGGAGGACGAAAATGACCTAAATATTAATTCAATGACACAAACAAACTTATTGGATGCACAAGATTGGTTAAAAACCCTAATTGGACAAGAATAAGCCTAGGGAGGACGAAAATGACCTAATTGATCATCCAATGACACAAACACACCTATTGGATGCACAAGATTGGTTAAAAACCCTAATTGGACCAGAATATGCCTAGGGAGGACGAAAATGACCTAAATATTAATTCAATGACACAATCAAAGTTATTGGATGCACAAGATTGGTTAAAAACCCTAATTGGACAAGAATAAGCCTAGGGAGGACGAAAATGACCTAATTGATCATCCAATGACACAAACACACCTATTGGATGCACAAGATTGGTTAAAAACCCTAATTGGACAAGAATAAGCCTAGGGAGGACGAAAATGACCTAATTGATCATCCATTGCCACAAACACACCTATTGGATGCACAAGATTGGTTAAAAACCCTAATTGGACAAGAATATGCCTTGGGAGGACGAAGATGACCTAATTGATCATCCAATGACACAAACACACCTATTGCATGCACAAGATTGGTTAAAAAACCTAATTGGACAAGAATAAGCCTAGGGACGACGAAAATGACCTAATTGATCATCCATTGCCACAAACACACCTATTGGATGCACAAGATTGGTTAAAAACCCTAATTGGACAAGAATATGCCTAGGGAGGACGCAAATGACCTAATTGATCATCCAATGACACAAACACACCTATTGCATGCACAAGATTGGTTAAAAACCCTAATTGGACAAGAATAATCCTAGGGAGGACGAAAATGACCTAATTGATCATCCATTGCCACAAACACACCTATTGGAAGCACAAGATTGGTTAAAAACCCTAATTGGACAAGAATATGCATAGGAAGGACGAAAATGACCTAAATGTTAATCCAATGACACAAATGAACTTATTGGATGCAAAAGATTGGTTAAAAACCCTAATTGGACAAGAATAAGCCTAGGGAGGGCGAAAATGACCTAATTAATCATCCAATGACACAAACACACCTATTGGATGCACAAGATTGGTTAAAAACCCTAATTGGACAAGAATATGCCTAGGGAGGACGAAAATGACCTATATATTAATTCAATGACACAAACAAAGTTATTGGATGCACAAGATTGGTTAAAAACCCTAATTGGACAAGAATAAGCCTAGGGAGGACGAAAATGACCTAATTGATCATCCAATGACACAAACACACCTATTGGATGCACAAGATTGGTTAAAAACCCTAATTGGACAAGAATAAGCCTTGTGAGGACAAAAATGACCTAATTGATCATCCAATGACACAAACACACCTATTGGAAGCACAAGAATGGTTAAAAACCCTAATTGGACAAGAATATGCCTAGGGAGGACGAAAATGACCTAAATGTTAATCCAATGACACAAATGAACTTATTAAATGCACAAGATTGGTTAAAAACCCTAATTGGACAAGAATAAGCCTAGGGAGGACGAAAATGATCTAATTGATCATCCAATGACACAAACACACCTATTGGGTGCACAAGATTGGTTAAAAACCCTAATTGGACAAGAATATGCCTACGGATGAGGAAAATGACCTAAATATTAATTCAATGACACAAACAAACTTATTGGATGCACAAGATTGGTTAAAAACCCTAATTGGACAAGAATAAGCCTAGGGAGGACGAAAATGACCTAATTGATCATCCAATGACACAAACACACCTATTGGAAGCACAAGATTGGTTAAAAACCCAAATTGGACAAGAATATGCCTAGGGAGGACGAAAATGACCTAAATATTAATTCAATGACACAAACAAACTTATTGGATGCACAAGATTGGTTAAAAACCCTAATTGGACAAGAATAAGCCTAGGGAGGACGAAAATGACCTAATTGATCATCCAATGACACAAACACACCTATTGGATGCACAAGATTGGTTAAAAACCCTAATTGGACAAGAATATGCCTAGGGAGGACGAAAATGACCTAAATATTAATTCAATGACACAAACAAACTTATTGGATGCACAAGCTTGGTTAAAAACCCTAATTGGACAAGAATAAGCCTAGGGAGGACTAAAATGAGCTAATTGATCATCCAATGACACAAACACACCTATTGGATGAACAAGATTGGTTAAAAACCCTAATTGGACAAGAATATGCCTAGGGAGGACGAAAGTGACCTAATTGATCATCCGATGACACAAACACACCTATTGGATGCACAAGATTGGTTAAAAACACTAATTGGACAAGAATATGCCTAGGGAGGACGAAAATGACCTAAATATTAATTCAATGACACAAACAAACTTATTGGATGCACAAGATTGGTTAAAAACCCTAATTGGACAAGAATAAGCCTAGGGAGGACGAAAATGACCTAATTGATCATCCAATGACACAAACACACCTATTGGATGCACAAGATTTGTTAAAAACCCTAATTGGACAAGAATATGCCTAGGGAGGACGAATATGACGTAAATGTTAATTCAATGACTAAATTAAACTTATTGGATGCACAACATTGGTTAAAAACCCTAATTGCACAAGAATAAGCCTAGGGAGGACGAAAATGGCCTAATTGATCATCCAATGACACATACACACCTATTGGAAGCACAAGATTGGTTAAAAAGCCTAATTGGACAAGAATAAGCCTAGGGAGGACGAAAATGACCTAATTGATCATCCAATGACACAAACACACCTATTGGATGCACAAGATTGGTTAAAAACCCTAATTAGACAAGAATATGCCTAGGGAGGAAGAAAATGACCTAATTGATAATCCAATGACACAAACACACCTGTTGGATGCACAAGATTGGTTAAAAACCCTAATTGGACAAGAATATGCCTAGGAAGGACGAAAATGACCTAAATATTAATTCAATGAAACAAACAAACTTATTGGATGCACAAGATTGGTTAAAAACCCTAATTGGACAAGAATTAGCCTAGGGAGGACGAAAATGACCTAATTGATCAACCAATGACACAAACACACCTATTGGATGCACAAGATTGGTTAAAAACCCTAATTGGACAAGAATATGCCTAGGAAGGACGAAAATGACCTAAATATTAATTCAATGAAACAAACAAACTTATTGGATACACAACATTGGTTAAAAACCCTAATTGGACAAGAATAAGCCTAGGGAGGACGAAAATGGCCTAATTGATCATCCAATGACACATACACACCTATTGGAAGCACAAGATTGGTTAAAAACCCTAATTGGACAAGAATAAGCCTAGGGAGGACGAAAATGACCTAATTGATCATCCAATGACACAAACACACCTATTGGATGCACAAGATTGGTTAAAAACCCTAATTAGACAAGAATATGCCTAGGGAGGAAGAAAATGACCTAATTGATAATCCAATGACACAAACACACCTATTGGATGCACAAGATTGGTTAAAAACCCTAATTGGACAAGAATATGACTAGGAAGGACGAAAATGACCTAAATATTAATTCAATGAAACAAACAAACTTATTGGATGCACAAGATTGGTTAAAAACCCTAATAGGACAAGAATTAGCCTAGGGAGGACGAAAATGACCTAATTGATCAACCAGTGACACAAACACACCTATTGGATGCACAAGATTGGTTAAAAACCCTAATTGGACAAGAATATGCCTAGGGAGGACGAAAATGACCTAATTGATCATCCAATGACACAAACACACCTATTGGATGCACAAGATTGGTTAAAAACCCTAATTGGACAAGAATAAGCCTAGGGAGGACGAAAATGACCTAATTGATCATCCAATGACACAAACACACCTATTGGATGCACAAGATTGGTTAAAAACCCTAATTGGACAAGAATAAGCCTAGGGAGAACGAAAATGACCTAATTGATCATCCAATGACACATACACACCTATTGGATGCACATGATTGGTTTAAAACCTTAGTTGGACAAGAATATGCCTAGGGAGGACGAAAATTACCTAATTGATCATCCAATGACACAAACACACCTATTGGATGCACAAGATTGGTTAAAAACCCTAATTGGACAAGAATATGCCTAGGGAGGACGAATATGACCTAAATGTTAATCCAATAACACAAATGAACTTATTGGATGCACAAGATTAGTTACAAACCCTAATTGGACAAGAATAAGCCTAGGGAGGACGAAAATGACCTAATTGATCATCCAATGACACAAACACACCTATTGGATGCACAAGATTGGTTAAAAACCCTAATTGGACAAGAATATGCCTAGGGATGACGAAAATGACCTAAATGTTAATCCAATGACACAAACACACCTATTGGATGCACAAGATTGGTTAAAAACCCTAATTGGACAAGAATAAGCCTAGGGAGGACGAAAATGACCTAATTGATCATCCAATGACACAAACACACCTATTGGATGCACAAGATTGGTTAAAAACCCTAATTGGACAAGAATATGCCTAGGGAGGACGAATATCACCTAAAGGTTAATTCAATGACAAAAACGAACTTAATGGATGCACAACATTGGTTAAAAACCCTAATTGGACAAGAATAAGCCTAGGGAGGACGAAAATGGCCTAATTGATCATCCAATGACACAAACACACTTATTGGATGCACAAGATTGGTTAAAAACCCTAATTGGACAAGAATATGCCTAGGGAGGACGAAAATGACCTAAATGTTAATCCAATGACACAAATGAACTTATTGGATGTACAAGATTGGTTAAAAACACTAATTGGACAAGAATAAGCCTAGGGAGGAGGAAAATGACCTAATTGATCATCCAATGACACAAACACACCTATTGGATGCACAAGATTGGTTAAAAACGCTAATTGGACAAGCATATGCCTAGGGAGGACGAAAATGACCGAAATATTAATTCAATGACACAAACAAAGTTATTGGATGCACAAGATTGGTTAAAAACCCTAATTGGACAAGAATAAGCCTAGGGAGGACGAAAATGACCTAATTGATCATCCAATGACACAAACACACCTATTGGATGCACAAGATTGGTTAAAAACCCTAATTGGACAAGAATATGCCTAGGGAGGACGAAAATGACCTAAATGTTAATCCAATGACACAAATGAACTTATTGGATGCACAAGATTGGTTAAAAAATCTAATTGGACAAGAATAAGCCTAGGGAGTACGAATATGACCTAAATGTTAATCCAATGACACAACTCAACTTATTGGATGCACAAGATTGGTTAAAAACCCTAATTGGACAAGAATAAGGCTAGGGA
>JBBPBR010001926.1:1020165-1035230 GCA_037974775.1 Cicer pinnatifidum | reverse complement strand
TGACCTAATTGATCATCCAATGACACAAACACACCTATTGGATGCACAAGATTGGTTAAAAACCCTAATGGGACAAGAATATGCCTAGGGAGGACGAAAGTGACCTAAATGATCATCCAATGACACATACACACCTATTGGATGCACAAGATTGGTTAAAAACCCTAATTGGACAAGAATATGCCTAGGGAGGACGAAAATGACCTAAATATTAATTCAATGACACAAACAAACTTATTGGATGCACAAGATTGGTTAAAAACCCTAATTGGACAAGAATAAGCCTAGGGAGGACTAAAATGAGCTAATTGATCATCCAATGACACAAACACACCTATTGGATGCACAAGATTGGTTAAAAACCCTAATTGGACAAGAATATGCCTAGGGAGGACGAAAGTGACCTAATTGATCATCCAATGACACAAACACACCTATTGGATGCACAAGATTGGTTAAAAACCCTAATTGGACAAGAATATGCCTATGGAGGACGAAAATGACCTAAATATTAATTCAATGACACAAACAAACTTATTGGATGCACAAGATTGGTTAAAAACCCTAATTGGACAAGAATAAGCCTAGGGAGGACGAAAATGACCTAATTGATCATCCAATGACACAAACACACCTATTGGATGGACAAGTTTGGTTAAAAACCCTAATTGGACAAGAATATGCCTAGGGAGGACGAAAATGACCTAAATGTTAATCCAATGACACAAATGAACTTATTGGATGCACAAGATTGGTTAAAAACCCTAATTGGACAAGAATAAGCCTAGGGAGGACGAAAATGACCTAAATGTTAATCCAATGACACAACTCAACTTATTCGATGCACAAGATTGGTTAAAAACCCTAATTGGACAAGAATATGCCTAGGGAGGACGGATATGACCTAAATGTTAATCCAATGACACAAATGAACTTATTGGATGCACAAGATTGGTTAAAAACCCTAATTGGACAAGAATAAGCCTAGGGTGGACGAAAATGACCTAATTGATCATCCAATGACACAAACACACCTATTGGATGCACAAGATTGGTTAAAAACCCTAATTGGACAAGAATAAGCCTTGGGAGGACGAAAATGACTTAATTGATCATCCAATGACACAAACACACCTATTGGATGCACAAGATTGGTTAAAAACCCTAATTGGACAAGAATATGCCTAGGGAGGACGAAAATGACCTAAATATTAATTCAATGACACAAACAAAGTTATTGGATTCACAAGATTGGTTAAAAACCCTAATTGGACAAGAATATGCCTAGGGAGGACGAATATGACCTAAATGTTAATCCAATAACACAAATGAACTTATTGGATGCACAAGATTGGTTAAAAACCTTAATTGGACAAGAATATGCCTAGGGAGGACTGATATGACCTAAATGTTAATCCAATGACACAAATGAACTTATTGGATGCACAAGATTGGTTAAAAACCCTAATTGGACAAGAATAAGCCTAGGGAGGACGAAAATGACCTAATTAATCATCCAATGACACAAACACACCTATTGGATGCACAAGATTGGTTAAAAACCCTAATTGGACAAGAATATGCCTAGGGAGGACGAAAATGACCGAAATATTAATTCAATGACACAAAAAAAGTTATTGGATGAACAAGATTGGTTAAAAACCCTAATTGGACAAGAATAAGCCTAGGGAGGACGAAAATGACCTAATTGATCATCCAATGACACAAGCACACCTATTGGATGCACAAGATTGGTTAAAACCCCTAATTGGACAAGAATATGCCTAGGGAGGACGAAAATGACCTAAATATTATTTCAATGACACAAACACACCTATTGGATGCACAAGATTGGTTAAAAACCCTAATTGGACAAGAATATGCCTAGGGAGGATGAATATGACCTAAATGTTAATCCAATAACACAAATGAACTTATTGGATGCACAAGATTGGTTAAAAACCCTAATTGGACAAGAATATGCCTAGGGAGGACTGATATGACCTAAATGTTAATCCAATGACACAAATGAACTTATTGGATGCACAAGATTGGTTAAAAACCCTAATTGGACAAGAATAAGCCTAGGGAGGACGAAAATGACCTAATTGATCATCCATTGAAACAAACACACCTATTGGATGCACAAGATTGGTTAAAAACCCTAATTGGACAAGAATAAGCCTAGGGAGGACGAAAATGACCTAATTGATCATCCAATGACACAAACACACCTATTGGATGCACAAGATTGGTTAAAAACCCTAATTGGACAAGAATAAGCCTAGGGAGGACGAAAATGACTTAATTGATCATCCATTGCCGCAAACACACCTATTGGATGCACAAGATTGGTTAAAAACCCTAATTGGAAAAGAATATGCCTAGGGAGGACGAAAATGTCCTAAATATAATTCAATGACACAAACAAACTTATTGGATGCACAAGATTGGTTAAAAACCCTAATTGGACAAGAATAAGCCTAGGGAGGACGAAAATGACCTAATTGATCATCCAATGACACAAACACACCTATTGGATGCACAAGATTGGTTAAAAACCCTAATTGGACAAGAATAAGCCTAGGGAGGACGAAAATGACCTAATTGATCATCCAATGACACAAACACACCTATTGGAAGCCCAAGATTGGTGTAAAAACCCTAATTGGACAAGAATATGCCTAGGGAGGACGAAAATGACCTAAATATTAATTCAAGGACACAAACAAAGTTATTGGATGCACAAGATTGGTTAAAAACCCTAATTGGACAAGAATAAGCCTAGGGAGGACGAAAATGACCTAATTGATCATCCAATGACACAAACACACCTATTGGATGCACAAGATTGGTTAAAAACCCTAATTGGACAAGAATATGCCTAGGGAGGACCAAAATAACCTAAATATTAATTCAATGACACAAACAAACTTATTGGATGCACAAGATTGGTTAAAAACCCTAATTGGACAAGAATAAGCCTAGGGAGGACGAAAATGACCTAATTGATCATCCAATGACACAAACACACCTATTGGATGCACAAGATTGGTTAAAAACCCTAATTGGACAAGAATAAGCCTAGGGAGGACGAAAATGACCTAATTGATCATCCAATGACACAAACACACCTATTGGATACACAAGATTGGTTAAAAACCCTAATTGGACAAGAATAAGACTAGGGAGGACGAATATGACCTAATTGATCATCCAATGACACAAACACACCTATTGGATTCACAAGATTGGTTTAAAACCCTAGTTGGACAAGAATATGCCTAGGGAGGACGAAAATGACCTAATTGATCATCCAATGACACAAATGAACTTATTGGATGCACAAGATTGGTTAAAAACCCTAATTGGACAAGAATATGCCTAGGGTGGACGAGAATGACCTAAATGTTAATCCAATGACACAACTCAACTTCATGGATGCACAAGATTGGTTAAAAACCCTAATTGGACAAGAATAAGCCTAGGGAGGACGAAAATGACCTAATTGATCATCCAATGACACAAACACACCTATTGGATGCACAAGATTGGTTAAAAACCCTAATTGGACAAGAATATGCCTAGGGAGGACGAATATCACCTAAAGGTTAATTCAATGACAAAAACGAACTTAATGGATGCACAACATTGGTTAAAAACCCTAATTGGACAAGAATAAGCCTAGGGAGGACGAAAATGGCCTAATTGATCATCCAATGACACAAACACACTTATTGGATGCACAAGATTGGTTAAAAACCCTAATTGGACAAGAATATGCCTAGGGAGGACGAAAATGACCTAAATGTTAATCCAATGACACAAATGAACTTATTGGATGTACAAGATTGGTTAAAAACACTAATTGGACAAGAATAAGCCTAGGGAGGAGGAAAATGACCTAATTGATCATCCAATGACACAAACACACCTATTGGATGCACAAGATTGGTTAAAAACGCTAATTGGACAAGCATATGCCTAGGGAGGACGAAAATGACCGAAATATTAATTCAATGACACAAACAAAGTTATTGGATGCACAAGATTGGTTAAAAACCCTAATTGGACAAGAATAAGCCTAGGGAGGACGAAAATGACCTAATTGATCATCCAATGACACAAACACACCTATTGGATGCACAAGATTGGTTAAAAACCCTAATTGGACAAGAATATGCCTAGGGAGGACGAAAATGACCTAAATGTTAATCCGATGACACAAATGAACTTATTAGATGTACAAGATTGGTTAAAAACCCTAATTGGACAAGAATAAGCCTAGGGAGGACGAAAATGACCTAATTGATCATCCAATGACACAAACACACCTATTGGATGCACAAGATTGGTTAAAAACCCTAATTGGACAAGAATATGCCTAGGGAGGACGAAAATGACCCAATACTAATTCAATGACACAAACAAACTTATTGGATGCACAAGATTGGTTAAAAACCCTAATTGGACAAGAATAAGCCTAGGGAGGACGAAAATGACCTAATTGATCATCCAATGACACAAACACACCTATTGGATGCACAAGATTGGTTAAAAACCCTAATTGGACAAGAATATGCCTAGGGAGGACGGATATGACCTAAATGTTAATCCAATGACACAAATGTACTTATTGGATGCACAAGATTGGTTAAAAACCCTAATTGGACAAGAATAAGCCTAGGGAGGACGAAAATGACCTAATTGATCATCCAATGACACAAACACACCTATTGGATGCACAAGATTGGTTAAAAACCCTAGTTGGACAAGAACATGCCTAGGGAGGACGAAAATGACCTAATTGATCATCCAATGACACTAATCAACTTATTGGATGCACAAGATTGGTTAAAAACCCTAATTGGACAAGAATAAGCCTAGGGAGGACGAAAATGACCTAATTGATCATCCAATGACACAAACACACCTATTGGATGCACAAGATTGGTTAAAAACCCTAATTGGACAAGAATAAGCCTAGGGAGGACAAAAATGACCAAAATGTTAATCCAATGACACAACTCAACTTATTGGATGCACAAGATTGGTTAAAAACCCTAATTGGACAAGAATAAGCATAGGGAGGACGAAAATGACCTAATTGATCATCCAATGACACAAACACACCTATTGGATGCATAAGATTGGTTAAAAACCCTAATTTGACAAGAATATGCTTAGGGAGGACGAAAATGACCTAAATATTAATTTAATGACACAAACAAACTTATCGGATGCACAAGATTGGTTAAAAACCCTAATTGGACAAGAAAAAGCCTAGGGAGGACGAAAATGACCTAATTGATCATCCAATAACACATACACACCTATTAGATGCACAAGATTGGTTAAAAACCCTAATTGGACAAGAATAAGCCTAGGGAGGACGAAAATGACCTAATTGATCATCCAATGACACAAACACACCTATTGGATGCACAAGATTGGTTAAAAACCCTAATTGGACAAGAATAACCCTAGGGATGACGAAAATGACCTAAATGTTAATCCAATGACACAACTCAACTTATTGGATGCACAAGATTGGTTAAAAACCCTAATTGGACAAGAATAAGCCTTGGGAGGACGAAAATGACCTAATTGATCATCCAATGACACAAACACACCTATTGGATGCACAAGATTGGTTAAAAACCCTAATTGGACAAGAATATGCCTAGGGAGGATGAAAATGACCTAATTGATCATCCAATGACACAAATGAACTTATTGGATGCACAAGATTGGTTAAAAACCCTAATTGGACAAGAAAAAGCCTAGGGTGGACGAAAATGACCTAATTGATCATCCAATGACACAAACACACCTATTGGATGCACAAGATTGGTTAAAAACCCTAGTTGGACAAGAATATGCCTAGGGAGGACGAAAATGACCTAATTGATCATCCAATGACACAAATGAACTTATTGGATGCACAAGATTGGTTAAAAACCCTAATTGGACAAGAATATGCCTAGGGAGGACGGAAATTACCTAAATATTAATTCAATGACACAAACAAACTTATTGGATGCACAAGATTGGTTAAAAACCCTAATTGGACAAGAATAAGCCTAGGGAGGACGAAAATGACCTAATTGATCATCCAATGACACAAACACACCTATTGGATGCACAAGATTGGTTAAAAACCCTAGTTGGACAAGAACAGGCCTAGGGAGGACGAAAATGACCTAATTGATCATCCAATGACACTAATGAAGTTATTGGATGCACAAGATTGGTTTAAAACCCTAATTGGACAAGAATAAGCCTAGGGAGGACGAAAATGACCTAATTGATCATCCAATGACACAAACACACCTATTGGATACACAAAATTGGTTAAAAACCCTAGTTGGACAAGAACATGACTAGGGTGGATGAAAATGACCTCATTGATCATCCAATGACACAAACACACCTATTGGATGCACAGGATTGGTTAAAAACCCGAATTGGACAAGAATATGCCTAGGGAGGACGAAAATGACCTAAATATTAATTCAATGACACAAACAAACTTATTGGATGCACAAGATTGGTTAAAAACCCTAATTGGACAAGAATAAGCCTAGGGAGGACGAAAATGACCTAATTGATCATCCAATGACACAAACACACCTATTGGATGCACAAGATTGGTTAAAAACCCTAATTGGACAAGAATAAGCCTAGGGAGGAAGAAAATGACCTAATTAATCATCCGATGACACAAACACAGCTATTGGATGCACAAGATTGGTTAAAAACCCTAATTGGACAAGAATAAGCCTAGGGAGGACGAAAATGACCTAAATGTTAATCCAATGACACAACTCAACTTATTGGATGCACAAGATTGGTTAAAAACCCTAATTGGGTAAGAATAAGTCTAAGGAGGACGAAGATGACCTAATTGATCATCCAATGACACAAACACACCTATTGGATGCACAAGATTGGTTAAAAACCCTAATTGGACAAGAATAAGCCTAGGGAGGACGAAAATGACCTAAATGTTAATCCAAAGACACAACTCAACTTATTGGATGCACAAGATTGGTTAAAAACCCTAATTGGACAAGAATAAGCCTATGGAGGACGAAAATGACCTAATTGATCATCCAAATGACACAAACACACCTATTGGATGCACAAGATTGGTTAAAAACCCTAATTGGACAAGAATAAGCCTAGGGAGGACGAAAATGACCTAAATGTTAATCCAATGACACAACTCAACTTATTGGATGCACAAGATTGGTTAAAAACCCTAATTGGACAAGAATAAGCCTAGGGAGGACGAAAATGACCTAATTGATCATCCAATGACACAAACACACCTATTGGATGCACAAGATTGGTTAAAAACCCTAATTGGACAAGAATAAGCCTATGGAGGACGAAAATGACCTAATTGATCATCCAATGACACAAACACACCTATTGGATGGAAAAGATTGGTTAAAAACCCTAATTGGACAAGAGTAAGCCTAGGGAGGACGCAAATAACCTAATTGATCATACAATGACTCAAACACACCTATTGGATGCACAAGATTGGTTAAAAACCCTAATTGGACAAGAATATGCCTAGGGAGGACGAAAATGACCTAAATGTTAATCCAATGACACAAATGAACTTATTGGATGCACAAGATTGGTTAAAAACCCTAATTGGACAAGAATAAGCCTAGGGAGGACGAAAATGACCTTAATGTTAATCCATTGACACAAATGAACTTATTGGATGCCCAAGATTAGTTAAAAACCCTAATTGGACAAGAATAAGCTTAGGGAGGACGAAAATGACCTAATTGATCATCCAATGACACAAACACACCTATTGGATGCACAAGATTGGTTAAAAACCCTAATTGGACAAGAATAAGCCTAGGGAGGACGAAAATGACCTAATTGATCATCCAATGACACAAACACACCTATTGGATGCACAAGATTGGTTAAAAACCCTAATTGGACAAGAATATGCCTAGGGAGGACGAAAATGACCTAATTGATCATCCAATGACACAACTCAACCTATTGGATGCACAAGATTGGTTAAAAACCCTAATTGGACAAGAATAAGCCTAGGGAGGACGAAAATGACCTAATTGATCATCCAATGACACAAACACACCTATTGGATGCACAAGATTGGTTAAAAACCCTAATTGGACAAGAATATGCCTAGAGAGGACGAAAATGACCTAATTGATCATCCAATGACACAAACACACCTATTGGATGCACAAGATCGGCTAAAAACCCTAATTGAACAAGAATAAGCCTAGGGAGGACGAAAATGACCTAATTGATCATCCAATGACACAAACAAACCTATTGGATGCACAAGATTGGTTAAAAACCCTAATTGGACAAGAATATGCCTAGGGAGGACGAAAATGACCTAAATGTTAATCCAATAACACAAATGAACGTATTGGATGCACAAGATTGGTTAAAAACCCTAATTGGACAAGAATATGCCTAGGTAGGACGAAAATGACCTAATTGATCATCCAATGACACAAAAACACCTATTGGATGCACAAGATTGGTTAAAAACCCTAATTGGACAAGAATATGCCTAGGGAGGACGAAAATGACATAATTGATCATCCAATGACACAAACACACCTATTGGATGCACAAGATTGGTTAAAAACCCTAATTGGACAAGAATAAGCGTAGGGAGAACGAAAATGACCTAAATGTTAAACCAATGACACAACTCAACTTATTGGATGCACAAGATTGGTTAAAAACCCTAATTGGACAAGAATAAGCCTAGGGAGGACGAAAATGACCTAATTGATCATCCAATGACACAAACACACCTATTGGATGCACAAGATTGGTTAAAAACCCTAATTGGACAAGAATATGCCTAGGGAGGACGAAAATGACCTAAATGTTAATCCAATGACACAAATGAACGTATTGGATGCACAAGATTGGTTAAAAACCCTAATTGGACAAGAATAAGCCTAGGGAGAACGAAAATGACCTAAATGTTAATCCAATGACACAACTCAACTTATTGGATGCACAAGATTGGTTAAAAACCCTAATTGGACAAGAATAAACCTAGGGAGGACGAAAATAACCTAATTGATCATCCAATGAATCAAACACACCTATTGGATGCACAAGATTGGTTAAAAACCGTAATTGGACAAGAATATGCCTAGGGAGGACGAAAATGACCTAAATGTTAATCCAATGACACAAATGAACTTATTGGATGCACAAGATTGGTTAAAAACCCTAATTGGACAAGAATAAGCCTAGGGATGACGAAAATGACCTAATTGATCATCCAATGACACAAACACACCTATTGGATGCACAAGATTGGTTACAAACCCTAATTGGACAAGAATAAGCCTAGGGAGAACGAAAATGACCTAAATGTTAATCCAATGACACAACTCAACTTATTGGATGCACAAGATTGGTTAAAAACCCTAATTCGACAAGAATAAGCCTACGGATGACGAAAATGACCTAATTGATCATCCAATGACACAAACACACCTATTGGATGCACAAGATTGGTTAAAAACCCTAGTTGGACAAGAACATGCCTAGAGAGGACGAAAATGACCTAATTGATCATCCAATGACACTAATGAACATATTGGATGCACAAGATTGGTTAAAAACCCTAATTGGACAAGAATAAGCCTATGGAGGATGAAAAGGGCCTAATTGATCATCCAATGACACAAACACAGCTATTGGATGCAAAAGATTGGTTAAAAACCCTAATTGGACAAGATGATGCCTAGGGAGGAAGAAAATGACCTAAATATTAATTCAATGACACAAACAAACTTATTGGATGCACAAGATTGGTTAAAAACCCTAATTGGACAAGAATAAGCCTAGGGAGGACGAAAATGACCTAATTGATCATCCAATGACACAAACACACCTATTGGATGCACAAGATTGGTTAAAAACCCTAATTGGACAAGAATATGCCTAGGGAGGACGAAAATGACCTAAATATTAATTCAATGACACAAACAAACTTATTGGATGCACAAGATTGGTTAAAAACCCTAATTGGACAAGAATAAGCCTAGGGAGGACTAAAATGAGCTAATCGATCATCCAATGACACAAACACACCTATTGGATGAACAAGATTGGTTAAAAACCCTAATTGGACAAGAATATGCCTAGGGAGGACGAAAGTGACCTAATTGATCATCCAATGACACAAACACACCTATTGGATGCACAAGATTGGTTAAAAACCCTAATTGGACAAGAATATGCCTAGGGAGGACGAAAATGACCTAAATATTAATTCAATGACACAAACAAACTTATTGGATGCACAAGATTGGTTAAAAACCCTAATTGGACAAGAATAAGCCAAGGGAGGACGAAAATGACCTAATTGATCATCCAATGGCACAAACAAACCTATTGGATGCACAAGATTGGTTAAAAACCCTAATTGGACAAGAATAAGCCTATGGAGGACGAATATGACGTAAATGTTAATTCAATGACAAAAATAAACTTATTGGATGCACAACATTGGTTAAAAACCCTAATTGGACAAGAATAAGCCTAGGAAGGACGAAAATGGCCTAATTGATCATCCAATGACACATACACACCTATTGGAAGCACAAGATTGGTTAAAAACCCTAATTGGACAAGAATAAGCCTAGGGAGGACGAAAATGACCTAATTGATCATCCAATGACACAAACACACCTATTGGATGCACAAGATTGGTTAAAAACCCTAATTAGACAAGAATATGCCTAGGGAGGAAGAAAATGACCTAATTGATAATCCAATGACACAAACACACCTATTGGATGCACAAGATTGGTTAAAAACCCTAATTGGACAAGAATATGCCTAGGGAGGACGAAAATAACCTAAATATTAATTCAATGAAACAAACAAACTTATTGGATGCACAAGATTGGTTAAAAACCCTAATTGGACAAGAATATGCCTAGGGAGGACGAAAATGACCTAAATGATAATTCAATGACACAAACGAACTTATTGGATGCACAACATTGGTTAAAAACCCTAATTGGACAAGAATAAGCCTAGGGAGGACGAAAATGACCTAATTGATCATCCAATGACACAAACGCACCTATTGGATGCACAAGATTGGTTAAAGACCCTAATTGGACAAGAATAACCCTAGGGAGGACGAAAATGACCTAATTGATCATCCAATGACACAAACACACCTATTGGATGCACAAGATTGGTTAAAAACCCTAATTGGAAACGAATAAGCCTAGGGAGAACAAAAATGACCTAATTGATCATCCAATGACACAAACACACCTATTGGATGCACAAGATTGGTTAAAAACCCTAATTGGACAAGAATATGCCTAGGGAGGACGAAAATGACCTAAATATTAATTCAATGACACAAACAAACTTATTGGATGCACAAGATTGGTTAAAAACCCTAATTGGACAAGAATAAGCCTAGGGAGGACTAAAATGAGCTAATCGATCATCCAATGACACAAACACACCTATTGGATGAACAAGATTGGTTAAAAACTCTAATTGGACAAGAATATGCCTAGGGAGGACGAAAGTGACCTAATTGATCATCCAATGACACAAACACACCTATTGGATGCACAAGATTGGTTAAAAACCCTAATTGGACAAGAATATGCCTAGGGAGGACGAAAATGACCTAAATATTAATTCAATGACACAAACAAACTTATTGGATGCACAAGATTGGTTAAAAACCCTAATTGGACAAGAATAAGCCTAGGGAGGACTAAAATGAGCTAATTGATCATCCAATGACACAAACACACCTATTGGATGAACAAGATTGGTTAAAAACCCTAATTGGACAAGAATATGCCTAGGGAGGACGAAAATGACCTAATTGATCATCCAATGACACAAAAACACCTATTGGATGCACTAGATTGGTTAAAAACCCTAATTGGACAAGAATAAGCCTAGGGAGGACGAAAATGACCTAATTGATCATCCAATGACACAAACACACGTATTGGATGCACAAGATTGGTTAAAAACCCTAACTGGACAAGAATATGCCTAGGGAGGACGAAAGTGACCTAATTTATCATCCAATGACACAAATGAACTAATTGGATGCACAAGATTAGTTAAAAACCCTAATTGGACAAGAATAAGCCTAGGGAGGACGAAAATGACCTAATTGATCATCCAATGACACAAACACAGCTATTGGATGCACAAGATTGGTTAAAAACCCTAATTGGACAAGAATATGCCTAGGGAGGACGAAAATGACCTAATTGATCATCCAATGACACAAAAACACCTATTGGATGCACAAGATTGGTTAAAAACCCTAATTGGACAAGAATAAGCCTAGGGAGGACGAAAATGACCTAAATATTAATTCAATGACACAAACAAACTTATTGGATGCACAAGATTGGTTAAAAACCCTAATTGGACCTGAATAAGCCTAGGGAGGACGAAAATGACCTAATTGATCATCCAATGACACAAACACACCTATTGGATGCACAAGATTGGTTAAAAACCCTAATTGGACAAGAATAAGCCTAGGGAGGACGAAAATGACCTAATTGATCATCCAATGACACAAACACACCTATTGGATGCACAAGATTGGTTAAAAACCCTAATTGGACAAGAATAAGCCTAGGGAGGACAAAAATGACCTAATTGATCATCTAATGACACAAACACACCTATTGGATGCACAAGATTGGTTTAAAACCCAAGATGGACAAGAATATGCCTAGGGAGGACGAAAATGACCTAATTGATCATCCAATGACACAAATGAACTTATTGGATGCACAAGATTGGTAAAAAACCCTAATTGGACAATAATAAGCCTAGGGAGGACGAAAATGACCTAATTGATCATCCAATGACACAAACACACCTATTGGATGCACAAGATTGGTTAAAAACCCTAATTGGACAAGAATAAGCCTAGGGAGGACGAAAATGACCTAATTGATCATCCAATGACACAAACACACCTATTGGATGCACAAGATTGGTTAAAAACCCTAATTGGACAAGAATAAGCCTAGGGAGGACGAAAATGACCTAATTGATCATCGATTGCCACAACACACCTAATGGATGCACAAGATTGGTTAAAAACCCTAATTGGACAAGAATATGCCTAGGGAGGACGAAAATGACCTAATTGATCATCCAATGACACAAACACACCAATTGGATGCACAAGATTCGTTAAAAACCCTAATTGGACAAGAATATGCCTAGGGAGGACGAAAATGACCTAAATGTAAATCCAATGACACAAATGAACTTATTGGATGCACAAGATTGGTTAAAAACCCTAATTGGACAAGAATAAGCCTAGGGAGGACGAAAATGACCTAAATGTTAATCCCATGACACAACTCAACTTATTGGATGTAGAAGATTGGTTAAAAACCCTAATTGGACAAGAATAAGCCTATGGAGGACGAAAATGACCTAATTGATCATCCAATGACACAAACACACCTATTGGATGTACAAGATTGGTTAAAAACCCTAATTGGACAAGAATAAGCCTAGGGATGACGAAAATGACCTAAATGTTAATCCAATGACACAACTCAACTTATTGGATGCACAAGATTGGTTAAAAACCCTAATTGGACAAGAATAAGCCTAGGGAGGACGAAAATAACCTAATTGATCATCCAATGACACAAACACACCTATTGGATGCACAAGATTGGTTAAAAACCCTAATTGGACAAGAATATGCCTAGGGAGGACGAAAATGACCTAAATGATAAACCAATGACACAAATGAACTTACTAGATGCACAAGATTGGTTAAAAACCCTAATTGGACAAGAATAAGCCTAGGGAGGACGAAAATGACCTAAATGTTAATCCAATGACACAACTCAACTTATTGGATGCACAAGATTGGTTAAAAACCCTAATTGGACAAGAATAAGCCTAGGAAGGACGAAAATAACCTAATTGATCATCCAATGACACAAACACACCAATTGGATGCACAAGATTGGTTAAAAACCCTAATTGGACAAGAATAAGCCTAGGGAGGACGAAAATGACCTAATTGATCATCCAATGACACAAACACACCTATTGGATGCACAAGATTGGTTAAAAACCCTAATTGGACAAGAATATGCCTAGGGAGGACGAAAATGACCTAAATATTAATTCAATGACACAAACAAAGTTATTGGATGCAAAGATTGGTTAAAAACCCTAATTGGACAAGAATAAGCCTAGGGAGGACGAAAATGACCTAATTGATCATCCAATGACACAAACACACCTATTGGATGCACAAGATTGGTTAAAAACCCTAATTGGACAAGAATAAGCCTAGGGAGGACGAAAATGACCTAATTGATCATCCAATGACACAAACACACCTATTGGATGCACAAGATTGGTTAAAAACCCTAATTGGACAAGAATATGCCTAGGGAGGACGAAAATGACCTAAATATTAATTCAATGACACAAACAAAGTTATTGGATGCACAAGATTGATTAAAAACCCTAATTTGACAAGAATAAGTGTAGGTAGGATGAAAATGACCTAATTGATCATCCAATGACACAAACACACCTATTGGATGCACAAGATTGGTTAAAAACCCTAATTGGACAAGAATAAGCCTAGGGAGGACGAAAATGACCTAATTGATCATCCAATGACACAAACACACCTATTGGATGCACAAGATTGGTTAAAAACCCTAATTGGACAAGAATAAGCCTAGGGAGAACGAAAATGACCTAATTGATCATCCAATGACACATACACACCTATTGGATGCACATGATTGGTTTAAAACCTTAGTTGGACAAGAATATGCCTAGGGAGGACGAAAATTACCTAATTGATCATCCAATGACACAAACACACCTATTGGATGCACAAGATTGGTTAAAAACCCTAATTGGACAAGAATATGCCTAGGGAGGACGAATATGACCTAAATGTTAATCCAATAACACAAATGAACTTATTGGATGCACAAGATTAGTTACAAACCCTA
>JBBPBR010001926.1:997433-1018520 GCA_037974775.1 Cicer pinnatifidum | reverse complement strand
TTGGACAAGAATATGCCTAGGGAGGACGAATATGACCTAAATGTTAATCCAATAACACAAATGAACTTATTGGATGCACAAGATTGGTTAAAAACCTTAATTGGACAAGAATATGCCTAGGGAGGACTGATATGACCTAAATGTTAATCCAATGACACAAATGAACTTATTGGATGCACAAGATTGGTTAAAAACCCTAATTGGACAAGAATAAGCCTAGGGAGGACGAAAATGACCTAATTAATCATCCAATGACACAAACACACCTATTGGATGCACAAGATTGGTTAAAAACCCTAATTGGACAAGAATATGCCTAGGGAGGACGAAAATGACCGAAATATTAATTCAATGACACAAAAAAAGTTATTGGATGAACAAGATTGGTTAAAAACCCTAATTGGACAAGAATAAGCCTAGGGAGGACGAAAATGACCTAATTGATCATCCAATGACACAAGCACACCTATTGGATGCACAAGATTGGTTAAAACCCCTAATTGGACAAGAATATGCCTAGGGAGGACGAAAATGACCTAAATATTATTTCAATGACACAAACACACCTATTGGATGCACAAGATTGGTTAAAAACCCTAATTGGACAAGAATATGCCTAGGGAGGATGAATATGACCTAAATGTTAATCCAATAACACAAATGAACTTATTGGATGCACAAGATTGGTTAAAAACCCTAATTGGACAAGAATATGCCTAGGGAGGACTGATATGACCTAAATGTTAATCCAATGACACAAATGAACTTATTGGATGCACAAGATTGGTTAAAAACCCTAATTGGACAAGAATAAGCCTAGGGAGGACGAAAATGACCTAATTGATCATCCATTGAAACAAACACACCTATTGGATGCACAAGATTGGTTAAAAACCCTAATTGGACAAGAATAAGCCTAGGGAGGACGAAAATGACCTAATTGATCATCCAATGACACAAACACACCTATTGGATGCACAAGATTGGTTAAAAACCCTAATTGGACAAGAATAAGCCTAGGGAGGACGAAAATGACCTAATTGATCATCCAATGACACAAACACACCAATTGGATGCACAAGATTGGTTAAAAACCCTAGTTGGACAAGAACATGCCTAGGGAGGACGAAAATGACCAAAATATTAATTCAATGACACAAACAAAGTTATTGGATGCACAAGATTGGTTAAAAACCCTAATTGGACAAGAATAAGCCTAGGGAGGACGAAAATGACCTAATTGATCATCCAATGACACAAACACACCTATTGGATGCACAAGATTGGTTAAAAACCCTAATTGGACAAGAATAAGCCTAGGGAGGACGAAAATGACCTAATTGATCATCTATTGCCATAAACACACCTATTGGATGCACAAGATTGGTTTAACACCTATTGGATGCACAAGATTGGTTAAAAACCCTAATTGGACAAGAATAAGCCTAGGGAGGACGAAAATAACCTAATTGATCATCCAATGACACAAACACACCTATTGGATGCACAAGATTGGTTAAAAACCCTAATTGGACAAGAATATGCCTAGGGATGACGAAAATGACCTAAATGTTAATCCAATGACACAACTCAACTTATTGGATGCACAAGATTGGTTAAAAACCCTAATTGGACAAGAAAAAGCCTAGGGAGGACGAAAATGACCTAATTGATCATCCAATGACACAAACACACCTATTGGATGCACAAGATTGGTTAAAAACCCTAATTGGACAAGAATATGCCTAAGGAGGATGAAAATGACCTAAATATTAATTCAATGACATAAACAAACTTATCGGATGCACAAGATCGGTTAAAAACCCTAATTGGACAAGAATAAGCCTAGGGACGACGAAAATGACCTAATTGATCATCCAACGACACAAACACACCTATTGGATGCACAAGATTGGTTAAAAACCCTAAATGGACAAGAATAAGCGTAGGGAGAACGAAAATGACCTAAATGTTGATCCAATGACACAACTCAACTTATTGGATGCACAAGATTGGTTAAAAACCCTAATTGGACAACAATAAGCCAAGGGAGGACGAAAATGACCTAATTGATTATCCAATGACACAAACACACCTATTGGATGCACAAGATTGGTTAAAAACCCTAATTGAACAAGAATATGCCTAGGGAGGACGAAAATGACCTAAATGCTAATCCAATGACACAAATGAACTTATTAGATGTACAAGATTGGTTAAAAACCCTAATTGGACAAGAATAAGCCTAGGGAGGACGAAAATGACCTAATTGATCATCCAATGACACAAACACACCTATTGGATGCACAAGATTGGTTAAAAACCCTAATTGGACAAGAATATGCCTAGGGAGGACGAAAATGACCTAAATATTAATTCAATGACACAAACAAAGTTATTGGATGCAAAGATTGGTTAAAAACCCTAATTGGACAAGAATAAGCCTAGGGAGGACGAAAATGACCTAATTGATCATCCAATGACACAAACACACCTATTGGATGCACAAGATTGGTTAAAAACCCTAATTGGACAAGAATAAGCCTAGGGAGGACGAAAATGACCTAATTGATCATCCAATGACACAAACACACCTATTGGATGCACAAGATTGGTTAAAAACCCTAATTGGACAAGAATATGCCTAGGGAGGACGAAAATGACCTAAATATTAATTCAATGACACAAACAAAGTTATTGGATGCACAAGATTGATTAAAAACCCTAATTTGACAAGAATAAGTGTAGGTAGGATGAAAATGACCTAATTGATCATCCAATGACACAAACACACCTATTGGATGCACAAGATTGGTTAAAAACCCTAATTGGACAAGAATAAGCCTAGGGAGGACGAAAATGACCTAATTGATCATCCAATGACACAAACACACCTATTGGATGCACAAGATTGGTTAAAAACCCTAATTGGACAAGAATAAGCCTAGGGAGAACGAAAATGACCTAATTGATCATCCAATGACACAAACACACCTATTGGATGCACAAGATTGGTTAAAAACCTTAATTGGACAAGAATATGCCTAGGGAGGACGAAAATGACCTAATTGATCATCCAATGACACAAACACACCTATTGGATGCACAAGATTGGTTAAAAACCATAATTGGACTAGAATAAGCCTAGGGAGGACGAAAATGACCTAATTGATCATCCAATGACACAAACACACCTATTGGATGCACAAGATTGGTTAAAAACCCTAATTGGACAAGAATATGCCTAGGGAGGACGAAAATGACCTAAATATTAATTCAATGACACAAACAAACTTATTGGATGCACAAGGTTGGTTAAAAACCCTAATTGGACAAGAATAAGCCTAGGGAGGACGAAAATGACCTAAATGTTAATCTAATGACACAAATGAACTTATTGGATGCACAAGATTGGTTAAAAACCCTAATTGGACAAGAATAAGACTAGGGAGGACGAAAATGACCTAAATGCTAATCCAATGGCACAACTCAACTTATTGGATGCACAAGATTGGTTAAAAACCCTAATTGGGCAAGAATAAGCCTAGGGAGGACGAAAATGACCTAATTGATCATCCAATGACACAAACACACCTATTGGATGCACAAGATTGGTTAAAAACCCTAATTGGACAAGAATAAGCCTAGGGAGGACGAAAATGACCTAATTGATCATCCATTGCCACAAACACACCTATTGGATGCACAAGATTGGTTACAAACCCTAATTGGACAAGAATAAGCCTAGGGAGGACGAAAATAACCTAATTGATCATCCAATGACACAAAAACACCTATTGGATGCACAAGATTGGTTAAAAACCCTAATTGGACAAGAATAAGCCTAGGGAGGACGAAAATGACCTAATTGATCATCCAATGACACAAACACACCTATTGGATGCACAAGATTGGTTAAAAACCCTAATTGGACAAGAATAAGCCTAGGGAGGACGAAAATGACCTAATTGATCATCCAATGACACAAACACACCTATTGGATGCACAAGATTGGTTAAAAACCCTAATTGGACAAGAATAAGCCTAGGGAGGACGAAAATGACCTAATTGATCATCCAATGACACAAACACATCTATTGGAAGCACAAGATTGGTTAGAAACCCTAGTTGGACAAGAATATGCCTAGGGAGGACGAAAATGACCTAATTGATCATCCAATGACACAAATGAACTTATTGGATGCACAAGATTGCTTAAAAACCCTAATTGGACAAAAATAAGCATAGAAAGGACGAAAATGACCTAATTGATCATCCAATGACACAAACACACCTATTGGATGCACAAGATTGGTTAAAAACCCTAATTGGACAAGAATAAGCCTAGGGAGGACGAAAATGACCTAATTGATCATCCAATGACACAAACACACCTATTGGATGCACAAGATTGGTTAAAAACCCTAATTGGACAAGAATAAGCCTAGGGAGGACGAAAATGACCTAATTGATCATCCAATGACACAAACACACCAATTGGATGCACAAGATTGGTTAAAAACCCTAGTTGGACAAGAACATGCCTAGGGAGGACGAAAATGACCAAAATATTAATTCAATGACACAAACAAAGTTATTGGATGCACAAGATTGGTTAAAAACCCTAATTGGACAAGAATAAGCCTAGGGAGGACGAAAATGACCTAATTGATCATCCAATGACACAAACACACCTATTGGATGCACAAGATTGGTTAAAAACCCTAATTGGACAAGAATAAGCCTAGGGAGGACGAAAATGACCTAATTGATCATCCAATAACACTAACACACCTATTGGATGCACAAGATTGGTTAAAAACCCTCGTTGGACAAGAATATGCCTAGCGAGGACGAAAATGACCTAATTGATCATCCAATGACACAAATGAACTTATTGGATGCACAAGATTGGTTAAAAACCCTAGTTGGACAAGAATATGCCTAGAGAGGACGAAAATGATCTAATTGATCATCCAATGACACAAATGAACTTATTGGATGCACAAGATTTGTTAAAAACCCTAATTGGACAAGAATAAGCCTAGGGAGGACGAAAATGACCTAATTGATCATCCAATGACACAAACACACCTATTGGATGCACAAGATTGGTTAAAAACCCTAATTGGACAAGAATAAGCCTAGGGAGGACGAAAATGACCTAATTGATCATCCAATAACACTAACACACCTATTGGATGCACAAGATTGGTTAAAAACCCTCGTTGGACAAGAATATGCCTAGGGAGGACGAAAATGACCTAATTGATCATCCAATGACACAAATGAACTTATTGGATGCACAAGATTGGTTAAAAACCCTAATTGGACAAGAATAAGCCTAGGGAGGACGAAAGTGACCTAATTGATCATCCAATGACACAAACACACCTATTGGATTCAAAAGATTGGTTAAAAACCCTAATTGGACAAGAATAAGCCTAGGGAGGACGAAAATGACCTAATTGATCATCCAATGACACAAACACACCTATTGGATGCACAATATTGGTTAAAAACCATAGTTGGACAAGAATATGCCTAGGGAGGACGAAAATGACCTAATTGATCATCCAATGACACAAACACACCTATTGGATGCACAAGATTGGTTAAAAACCCTAATTGGACAAGAATATGCCTAGGGAGGACGAAAATGACCTAAATATTAATTGAATGACATAAACAAACTTGTTGGATGCACAAGATTGGTTAAAAACCCTAATTGGACAAGAATAAGCCTAGGGAGGACGAAAATGACCTAATTGATCATCCAATGACACAAACACACCTATTGGATGCACAAGATTGGTTAAAAACCCTAACTGGATAAGAATATGCCTAGGGAGGACGAAAATGACCTAATTGATCATCCAATGTTACAAACACACCTATTGGATGCACAAGATTGGTTAAAAACCCTAATTGGACAAGAATATGCCTAGGGAGGACGAATATGACCTAATTGATCATCCAATGAAACAAACACACCTATTGGATGCACAAGATTGGTTAAAAACCCTAATTGGACAAGAATAAGCCTAGGGAGGACGAAAATGACCTAATTGATCATCCAATGACACAAACACACCTATTGGATGCACAAGATTGGTTAAAAACCCTAATTGGACAAGAATAAGCCTAGGGAGGACGAAAATGACCTAATTGATCATCCAATGACACAAACACACCTATTGGATGCACAAGATTGGTTAAAAACCCTAAGTGGACAAGAATAAGCCTAGGGAGGACGAAAATGACTTAAATGTTAATCCAATGACAAAACTCAACTTATTGGATGCACAAGATTGGTTAAAAACCCTAATTGGACAAGAATAAGCCTAGGGAGGACGAAAATGACCTAATTGATCATCCAATGACACAAACACACCTATTGGATGCACAAGATTGGTTAAAAACCCTAATTGGACAAGAATAAGCCTAGGGAGGACGAAAATGACCTAATTGATCATCCAATGACACAAACACACCTATTGGATGCACAAGATTGGTTAAAAACCCTAATTGGACAAGAATAAGCCTAGGGAGGACGAAAATGACCTAATTGATCTACCAATGACACAAACACACCTATTGGATGCACAAGATTGGTTAAAAACCCTAGTTGGACAAGAATATGCCTAGGGAGGACGAAAATGACCTAATTGATCATCCAATGAACCAAATGAACTTATTGGATGCACAAGATTGGTTAAAAACCCTAGTTGGACAAGAATATGCCTAGGGAGGACGAAAATGACTTAATTGATCATCCAATGACACAAATGAACTTATTGGATGCACAAGATTTGTTAATAACCCTAATTGGACAAGAATAAGCCTAGGGAGGACGAAAATGACCTAATTGATCATCCAATGATACAAACACACCTATTGGATGCACAAGATTGGTTAAAAACCCTAATTGGACAAGAATATGCCTAGGGAGGACGAAAATGACCTAAATGTTAATCCAATGACACAACTCAACTTATTGGATGCACAAGATTGGTTAAAAACCCTAATTGGACAAGAATAAGCCTAGGGAGGACGAAAATAACCTAATTGATCATCCAATGACACAAACACACCTATTGGATGCACAAGATTGGTTAAAAACCCTAATTGGACAAGAATTAGCCTAGGGAGGACGAAAATGACCTAATTGATCATCCAATGACACAAACACACCTATTGGAAGCACAAGATTGGTTAAAAAGCCTAATTGGACAAGAATATGCCTAGGGAGGACGAAAATGACCTAAATAATAATTCAATGACAAAAACAAACTTATTTGATGCACAAGATTGGTTAAAAACCCTAATTGGACAAGAATAAGCCTAGGGAGGACGAAAATGACCTAATTGATCATCCAATGACACAAACACACCTATTGGATGCACAAGATTGGTTAAAAACCCTAATTGGACAAGAATAAGCCTAGGGAGGACGAAAATGACCTAATTGATCATCCAATGACACAAACACACCTATTGGATGCACAAGATTGGTTAAAAACCCTAGTTAGACAAGAATATGCCTAGGGAGGACGAAAATGACCTAATTGATCACCCAATGACACAAATGAACTTATTGGATGCACAAGATTGGTTAAAAACCCTAATTGGACAAGAATAAGCCTAGGGAGGACGAAAATGACCTAATTGATCATCCAATGACACAAACACACCTATTGGATGCACAAGATTGGTTAAAAACCCTAATTGGACAAGAATATGCCTAGGGAGGACGAAAATGACCTAATTGATCATCCAATGTCACAAACACACCTATTGGATGCACAAGATTGGTTAAAAACCCTAATTGGACAAGAATATGCCTAGGGAGGACGAATATGACCTAAATGTTAATCCAATAACACAAATGAACTTATTGGATGAACAAGATTGGTTAAAAACCCTAATTGGACAAGAATAAGCCTAGGGAGAACGAAAATGACTTAAATGTTAATCCAATGACACAACTCAACTTATTGGATGCACAAGATTGGTTAAAAACCCTAATTGGACAAGAATAAGCCTAGGGAGGACGAAAATAACCTAATTGATCATCCAATGACACAAACACACCTATTGGATGCACAAGATTGGTTAGAACCCCTAATTGGACAAGAATATGCCTAGGGAGGACGAAAATGACCTAAATGTTAATCCAATGACACAAATGAACTTATTGGATTCACAAGATTGGTTAAAAACCCTAATTGGAGAAGAATAAGCCTAGGGAGGACGAAAATGACCTAATTGATAATCCAATGACACAAACACACCTATTGGATGCACAAGATTGGTTAAAAACCCTAATTGGACAAGAATATGTCTAGGGAGGACGAAAATGACCTAAATATTAATTCAATGACACAAACAAACTTATTGGATGCACAAGATTGGTTAAAAACCCTAATTGGACATGAATAAGCCTAGGGAGGACGAAAATGACCTAATTGATCATCCAATGACACAAACACACCTATTGGAGGCACAAGATTGGTTAAAAACCCTAGTTGGAATGGAACTTGCCTAGGGAGGACGAAAATGACCTAATTGATCATTCAATGACACTAATGAACTTATTGGATGCACAAGATTGGTTAAAAACCCTAATTGGACAAGGATAAGCCTAGGGAGGACGAAAATGACATAATTAATCATCCAATGACACAAACACACCTATTGGATGCACAAGATTGGTTAAAAACCCTAATTGGACAAGAATATGCCTAGGGAGGACGAAAATGACCTAAATATTAATTCAATGACACAAACAAACTTATTGGATGCACAAGATTGGTTAAAAACCCTAATTGGACAAGAATAAGCCTAGGGAGGACGAAAATGACCTAATTGATCATCCAATGACACAAACACACCTATTGGATGCACAAGATTGGTTAAAAACCCTAATTGGACAAGAATAAGCCTAGGCAGGAAGAAAATGACCTAAATGTTAATCCAATGACACAAATGAACTTGTTGGATGCACAAGATTCGTTAAAAAACCCTAATTGGACAAGAATATGCCTAGGGAGGACGAAAATGACCTAATTGATCATCCAATGACACAAACACACCTATTGGATGCACAAGATTGGTTAAAAACCCTAATTGGACAAGAATATGCCTAGGGAGGACGAAAATGACCTAAATATTAATTCAATGACATAAACAAACTTATTGGATGCACAAGATTGGTTAAAAACCCTAATTGGACAAGAATAAGCCTAGGGAGGACGAAAATGACCTAATTGATCATCCAAAGACACAAACACATCTATTGGTTGCACAAGATTGGTTAAAAACCCTTGTTGGACAAGAATATACCTAGGGAGGACGAAAATGACCTAAATGTTAATCCAATGACACAAATGAACTTATTGGATGCACAAGATTGATTAAAAACCCTAATTGGACAAGAATAAGCCTAGGGAGGACGAAAATGACCTAATTGATCATCCAATGACACAAAAACACCTATTGGATGCACAAGATTGGATAAAAACCCTAATTGGACCAGAATATGCCTTGGGAGGACGAAAATGACCTAAATATTAATTCAATGACATAAATAAACTTATTGGATGCACAAGATTGGTTAAAAACCCTAATTGGACAAGAATAAGCCTAGGGAGGACGAAAATGACCTAATTGATCATCCAATGACACAAACACACCTATTGGATGCACAAGATTGGTTAAAAACCCTAATTGGACAAGAATAAGCCTAGGGAGGACGAAAATGACCTAATTGATCAACCAATGACACAAACACACCTATTGGATGCACAAGATTGGTTAAAAACCCTAATTGGACATGAATAAGCCTAGGGAGGATGAAAATGACCTAATTGATCATCCAAAGACACAAACACATCTATTGGTTGCACAAGATTGGTTAAAAACCCTTGTTGGACAAGAATATACCAAGGGAGGACGAAAATGACCTAATTGATCATGCAATGACACAAATGAACTTATTGGATGCACAAGATTGGTTAAAAACCCTAATTGGACAAGAATAAGCCTAGGGAGGACGAAAATGACCTAATTGATCATCCAATGACATAAACACACCTATTGGATGCACAAGATTGGTTAAAAACCCTAATTGGACAAGAATATGCCTAGGGAGGACGAAAATGACCTAAATATTAATTAAATGACACAAACAAAGTTATTGGATGCACAAGATTGGTTAAAAACCCTAATTGGACAAGAATATGCCTAGGGAGGACGAAAATGACCTAAATATTAATTCAATGACACAATCAAAGTTATTGGATGCATAAGATTGGTTAAAAACCCTAATTGGACAAGATTAAGCCTAGGGAGGACGAAAATGACCTAATTGATCATCCAATGACACAAACACACCTATTGGATGCACAAGATTGGTTAAAAACCCTAATTGGACAAGAATAAGCCTAGGGAGGACGAAAATGACCTAATTGATCATTCAATGACAAAAACACACCTATTGGATGCACAAGATTGGTTAAAAACCCTAATTGGATAAGAATATGGTTAGGGAGAACAAAAATGACCTAAATGTTAATCCAATGACACAACTCAACTTATTGGATGCACAAGATTGGTTAAAAACCCTAATTGGACAAGAATAAGCCTAGGGAGGACGAAAATGACCTAATTGATCATCCAATGACACAAACACACCTATTGGATGCACAAGATTGGTTAAAAACCCTAGTTGGACAAGAACATGCCTAGGGAGGACGAAAATGACCTAATTGATCATCCAATGACACTAAAGAACTTATTTGATGCACAAGATTGGTTAAAAACCCTAATTGGACAAGAATAAGCCTAGGGAGGACGAAAATTACCTAATTGATCATCCAATGACACAAACACACCTATTGGATGCACAAGATTGGTTAAAAACCCTAACTGGACAAGAATAAGCCTAGGGAGAACGAAAATGACCTAAATGTTAATCAAATGACACAAATGAACTTATTGGATGCACAAGATTGATTAAAAACCCTAATTGGACAAGAATAAGCCTAGGGAGGACGAAAATGACCTAATTGCTCATCCAATGACACAAACACACCTATTGGATACACAAGATTGGTTAAAAACCCTAATTGGACAAGAATAAGCCTAGGGAGGACGAAAATGACCTAATTGATCATCCAATGACACAAACACACCTATTGGATGCACAAGATTGGTTAAAAACCCTAATTGGACAAGAATATGCCTAGGGAGGACGAAAATGACCTAAATATTAATTCAATGACACAAACAAACTTATTGGATGCACAAGATTGGTTAAAAACCCTAATTGGACAAGAATATGCCTAGGGAGGATGAAAATAACCTAAATATTAATTCAATAACACAAACAAAGTTATTGGATGCACAAGATAGGTTAAAAACCCTAATTGGACAAGAATAAGCCTAGGGAGAACGAAAATGACCTAAATGTTAATCCAATGACACAACTCAACTTATTGGGATCACAAGATTGGTTAAAAACCCTAATTGGACAAGAATAAGCCTAGGGAGGACGAAAATGACCTAATAGATCATCCAATGATACAAACACTCCTATTGGATGCACAAGATTGGTTAAAAACCCTAGTTGGACAAGAATATGCCTAAGGAGGACAAAAATGACCTAATTGATCATCCAATGACACCAATGAACTTATTGGATGCACAAGATTGGTTAAAAACCCTAATTGGACAAGAATAAGCCTAGGGAGGACGAAAATGACCTAATTGATCATCCAATGACACAAACACACCTATTGGATGCACAAGATTGGTTAAAAACCCTAATTGGACAAGAATATGCCTAGGGAGGACGAAAATGACCTAAATATTAATTCAATGACACAAACAAACTTATTGGATGCACAAGATTGGTTAAAAACCCTAATTGGACAAGAATAAGCTTAGGGAGGACTAAAATGAGCTAATTGATCATCCAATGACACAAACGCACCTATTGGATGCACAAGATTGGTTAAAAACCTAATTGGACAAGAATATGCCTAGGGAGGACGAAAGTAACCTAATTGATAATCCAATGACACAAACACACCTATTGGATGCACAAGATTGGTTAAAAACCCTAATTGGACAAGAATATGCCTAGGGAGGACGAAAATTACCTAAATATTAATTCAATGACACAAACAAACTTATTGCATGCACAAGATTGGTTAAAAACCCTAATTGGACAAGAATTAGCCTAGGGAGGACAAAAATGACCTAATTGATCAACCAATGACACAAACACACCTATTGGATGCACAAGATTGGTTAAAAACCCTAATTGGACAAGAATATGCCTAGGGAAGACGAAAATGACCTAAATGTTAATTCAATGACACAAACGAACTTATTGGATGCACAACATTGGTTAAAAACCCCTAATTGGACAAGAATAAGCCTAGGGAGGACGAAAATGACCTAATTGATCATCCAATGACACAAACGCACCTATTGGATGCACAAGATTGGTTAAAAACCCTAATTGGACAAGAATAAGCCTAGGGAGGACGAAAATGACCTAATTGATCATCCAATGACACAAACACACCTATTGGATGCACAAGATTGGTTAAAAACCCTAATTGGACAAGAATATGCCTAGGGAGGACGAAAATGACCTAAATATTAATTCAATGACACAAACAAACTTATTGGATGCACAAGATTGGTTAAAAACCCTAATTGGACAAGAATAAGCCTAGGGAGGACGAAAATGACCTAATTGATCATCCAATGACACAAACACACCTATTGGATGCACAAGATTGGTTAAAAACCCTAACTGAACAAGAATATGCCTAGGGAGGACGAATATCACCTAAATGTTAATTCAATGACAAAAACGAACTTATTGGATGCACATCATGGGTTAAAAACCCTAATTGGACAAAAATAAGCCTAGGGACGACGAAAATGGCCTAATTGATCATCCAATGACACAAACACACTTATTGGATGCACAAGATTGGTTAAAAACCCTAATTGGACAAGAATATGCCTATGGAAGACGAAAATGACCTAAATGTTAATCCAATGACACAAATGAACTTATTGGATGCACAAGATTGGTTAAAAACCCTAATTGGACAAGAATAAGCCTAGGGAGGACGAAAATGACCTAATTGATCATCAAATGATACAAACACACCTATTGGATGCACAAGATTGGTTAAAAACCCTAATTGGACAAGAATAAGCCTAGGGAGGACGAAAATGACCTAATTGATCATCCAATGACACAAACACACCTATTGGATGCACAAGATTGGTTAAAAACCCTAATTGGACAAGAATAAGCCTAGGGAGGACGAAAATGACCTAATTGATCATCCAAAGACACAAACACACCTATTGGATGCGCAAGATTGGTTAAAAACCCTAACTGGACAAGAATATGCCTAGGGAGGACGAAAATGACCTAAATGTTAATCCAGTGACACAAATGAGCTTATTGGATGCACAAGATTGGTTAAAAACCCTATTTGGACAAGAATAAGCCTAGGGAGGACGAAAATGACCTAAATATTAATCCAATGAAACAAACACACCTATTGGATGCACAAGATTGGTTAAAAACCCTAATTGGACAAGAATAAGCCTAGGGAGGACGAAAATGACCTAATTGATCATCCAATGACACAAACACACCTATTGGATGCACAAGATTGGTTAAAAACCCTAATTGGACAAGAATAAGCCTAGGGAGGACGAAAATGACCTAATTGATCATCCAAAGACACAAACACACCTATTGGATGCGCAAGATTGGTTAAAAACCCTAATTGGACAAGAATAAGCCTAGCGAGGACGAAAAGGAACTAAATGTTAATCCAATGACACAACTCAACTTATTGGATGCACAAGATTGGTTAAAAACCCTAATAGGGTAAGAATAAGCCTAGGGAGGACGAAAATGACCTAATTGATCATCCAATGACACAAACACACCTATTGGATGCACAAGATTGGTTAAAAACCCTAGTTGGACAAGAATATGCCTAGGGAGGACGAAAATGACCTAATTGATCATCCAATGACACAAATGAACTTATTGGATGCACAAGATTGGTTAAAAACCCTAATTGGACAAGAATATGCCTAGGAAGGACGAAAATGACCTAATTGATCATCCAATGACACAAGCACACCTATTGGATGCACAAGATTGGTTAAAAACCCTAATTGGACAAGAATAAGTCTAGGGAGGACGAAAATGACCTAATTGATCATCCAATGACCCAAACACACCTATTGGATGCACAAGATTGGTTAAAAACCCTAATTGGACAAGAATATGCCTAGGGAGGACGAAAATGACCTAAATATTAATTCAATGACACAAACAAACTTATTGGATGCACAAGATTGGTTAAAAACCCTAATTGGACAAGAATAAGCCTAGGGAGGACGAAAATGACCTAATTGATCATCCAATGACACAAACACACCTATTGGAATCACAAGATTGGTTAAAAACCCTAATTGGACAAGAATATGCCAAGGGAGGACGAAAATGACTTAAATGTTAATCCAAAGACACAAATGAACTTATTGGATGCACAAGATTGGTTAAGAACCCTAATTGGACAAGAATAAGCCTAGGGAGGACGAAAATGACCTAATTGATTATCCAATGACACAAACACGACTATTGGATGCACAAGATTGGTTAAAAACCCTAATTGGACAAGAATATGCCTAGGGAGGACGAAAATGACCTAAATATTAATTCAATGACACAAACAAACTTATTGGATGCACAAGATTGGTTAAAAACCCTAATTGGACAAGAATAAGCCTAGGGAGGACGAAAATGACCTAATTGATCATCCAATGACACAAACACACCTATTGGATGCACAAGATTGGTTAAAAACCCTAATTGGACAAGAATAAGCCTAGGGAGGACGAAAATGACCTAATTGATCATCCAATGACACAAACACACCTATTGGATGCATAAGATTGGTTAAAAACCCTAATTGGACAAGAATATGCCTAGGGAGAACGAAAATGACCTAAATTGATCATCCAATGACACAAACACACCTATTGGATGCACAAGATTGGTTAAAAACCCTAATTGGAAAAGAATATGCCTAGGGAGGACGAAAATGACCTAAATGTTAATCCAATGACACAAATGAACTTATTGGATGCACAAGATTGTTTAAAAACCCTAATTGGACAAGAATAAGCCTAGGGAGGACGAAAATGACCTAATTGATCATCCAATGACAGAAACACACCTATTGGATGCACAAGATTGGTTAAAAACCCTAATTGGACAAGAATAAGCCCAGGGAGGACAAAAATGACCTAATTGATCATCAAATGACAGAAACACACCTATCGGATGCACAAGATTGGTTAAAAATCCTAATTGGACAAGAATATGCCTAGGGAGGACGAATATGACCTAAATGTTAATCCAATAACACAAATGAACTTATTGGATGCACAAGATTGGTTAAAAACCATAATTGGACAAGAATAAGCCTAGGGAGAACGAAAATGAGCTAAATGTTAATCCAATGACACAACTCAACTTATTGGATGCACAAGATTGGTTAAAAACCCTAATTGGACAAGAATATGCCTAGGGAGGACGAAAATGACCTAAATGTGAATCCAATGAAACAAATGAACTTATTGGATGCACAAGATTGGTTAAAAACCTAATTGGACAAGAATAAGCCTAGGGAGAATGAAAATGACCTAAATGTTAATCCAATGACACAACTCAACTTATTGGATGCACAAGATTGGTTAAAAACCCTAATTGGACAAGAATAAGCCTAGGGAGGACGAAAATGACCTAATTGATCATCCAATGACACAAACACACCTATTGGATGCACAAGATTGGTTAAAAACCCTAATTGGACAAGAACATGCCTAGGGAGGACGAAAATGACCTAATTGATCATCCAAGGACATAAACACACCTATTGGATGCACAAGATTGGTTAAAAACCCTAATTGGACAAGAATATGTCTAGGGAGGACGATTATGACCTAAATGTTAATCCAATAACACAAATGAACTTATTGGATGCACAAGATTGGTTAAAAAACCTAATTGGACAAGAATAAGCCTAGGGAGAACGAAAATGACCTAAATGTTAATCCAATGACACAACTCAACTTATTGGATGCTCAAGATTGGTTAAAAACCCTAATTGGACAAGAATATGCCTAGGGAGGACGAAAATGACCTAAATATTAATTCAATGACACAAACAAACTTATTGGATGCACAAGATTGGTTAAAAACCCTAATTGGACAAGAATAAGCCTAGGGAGGACGAATATGACCTAAATGTTAATCCAATAACACAAATGAACTTATTGGATGCACAAGATTGGTTAAAAACCCTAATTGGACAAGAATATGCCTAGGGAGGACGAAAATGACCTAAATATTAATTCAATGACACAAACAAAGTTATTGGATGCACAAGATTGGTTAAAAACCCTATTTGGACAAGAATAAGTCTAGGGAGGACGAAAATGACCTAATTGATCATCCAATGACACAAACACACCTATTGGATGCACAAGATTGGTTAAAAACCCTAATTGGACAAGAATAAGCCTAGGGAGGACGAAAATGACCTAATTGATCATCCAATGACACAAACACACCTATTGGATGCACAAGATTGGTTAAAAACCCTAATTGGACAAGAAGATGCCTAGGGAGGACAAAAATGACCTAATTGATCATCGAATGACACAAACACACCTATTGGATGCAAAAGTTTGGTTAAAAACCCTAATTGGACAAGAATAAGCCAAGGGAGAACGAATATGACCTAAATGTTAATCCAATAACACAAATGAACTTATTGGATGCACAAGATTGGTTAAAAACCCTAATTCGACAAGAATAAGCCTAGGGAGGACGAAAATGACCTAATTGATCATCCAATGACACAAACACACCTATTGGATGCACAAGATTGGTTAAAAACCCTAATTGGACAAGAATAAGCCTAGGGAGGACGAAAATGACCTAATTGATCATCCAATGACACAAACACACCTATTGGATGCACAAGATTGGTTAAAAACCCTAATTGGACAAGAATATGCCTAGGGTGGACGAAAATGACCTAATTGATCATCTAATGACACAAACACACCTATTGGATGCACAAGATTGGTTAAAAACCATAATTGGACAAGAATAAGCCTAGGGACGACGAAAATGACCTAATTGATCATCCAATGACACAAACACACCTATTGGATGCACAAGATTGGTTAAAAACCCTAATTGGACAAGAATAAGCCTAGGGAGGACGAAAATGACCTAATTGATCATCCAATGACACAAACACACCTATTGGATGCACAAGATTGGTTAAAAACCCTAATTGGACAAGAATATGCCTAGGGAGGACGAAAATGACCTAAATGTAATCCAATGACACAAATGATCTTATTGGATGCACAAGATTGGTTAAAAACCCTAATTGGACAAGAATAAGCCTAGGGAGGACGAAAATGACCTAAATGTTAATCCAATGACACAACTCAACTTATTGGATGCACAAGATTGGTTAAAAACCCTAATTGGACAAGTATATGCGTAGGGAGGACGAAAATGACCAAAATATTAATTCAATGACACAAACAAAGTTATTGGATGCACAAGATTGGTTAAAAACCCTAATTGGACAAGAATAAGCCTAAGGAGGACGAAAATGACCTAATTGATCATCCAATGAGACAAACACACCTATTGGATGCACAAGATTGGTTAAAAACCCTAATTGGACAAGAATATGCCTAGGGAGGATGAAAATGACCTAATTGATCATCCAATGACACAAATGAACTTATTGGATGCACAAGATTGGTTAAAAACCCTAATTGGACAAGAAAAAGCCTAGGGT
Organism: Cicer pinnatifidum; assembly: GCA_037974775.1. NCBI lineage: Eukaryota > Viridiplantae > Streptophyta > Magnoliopsida > Fabales > Fabaceae > Cicer > Cicer pinnatifidum. The sequence continues at coordinate 1,000,569 of JBBPBR010001926.1, read as the reverse complement.
GGACGAAAATGACCTAATTGATCATCCAATGACACAAACACACCTATTGGATGCACAAGATTGGTTAAAAACCCTAGTTGGACAAGAATATGCCTAGGGAGGACGAAAATGACCTAATTGATCATCCAATGACACAAATGAACTTATTGGATGCACAAGATTGGTTAAAAACCCTAATTGGACAAGAATATGCCTAGGGAGGACGGAAATTACCTAAATATTAATTCAATGACACAAACAAACTTATTGGATGCACAAGATTGGTTAAAAACCCTAATTGGACAAGAATAAGCCTAGGGAGGACGAAAATGACCTAATTGATCATCCAATGACACAAACACACCTATTGGATGCACAAGATTGGTTAAAAACCCTAGTTGGACAAGAACAGGCCTAGGGAGGACGAAAATGACCTAATTGATCATCCAATGACACTAATGAAGTTATTGGATGCACAAGATTGGTTTAAAACCCTAATTGGACAAGAATAAGCCTAGGGAGGACGAAAATGACCTAATTGATCATCCAATGACACAAACACACCTATTGGATACACAAAATTGGTTAAAAACCCTAGTTGGACAAGAACATGACTAGGGTGGATGAAAATGACCTCATTGATCATCCAATGACACAAACACACCTATTGGATGCACAGGATTGGTTAAAAACCCGAATTGGACAAGAATATGCCTAGGGAGGACGAAAATGACCTAAATATTAATTCAATGACACAAACAAACTTATTGGATGCACAAGATTGGTTAAAAACCCTAATTGGACAAGAATAAGCCTAGGGAGGACGAAAATGACCTAATTGATCATCCAATGACACAAACACACCTATTGGATGCACAAGATTGGTTAAAAACCCTAATTAGAAAAGAATAAGCCTAGGGAGGACGAAAATGACCTAATTGATCATCCAATGACACAAACACACCTATTGGATGCACAAGATTGGTTAAAAACCCTAATTGGACAAGAATAAGCGTAGGGAGGACGAAAATGACCTAATTGATCATCCAATGACACAAACACACCTATTGGAAGCACAAGATTGTTTAAAAACCCTAATTGGACAAGAATATGCCTAGGGAGGAGGAAAATGACCTAAATATTAATTCAATGACACAAACAAAGTTATTGGATGCACAAGATTGGTTAAAAACCCTAATTGGACAAGAATAAGCCTAGGGAGGACGAAAATGACCTAATTGATCATCCAATGACACAAACACACCTATTGGATGCACAAGATTGGTTAAAAACCCTAATTGGACAAGAATAAGCCTAGGGAGGACGAAAATGACCTAATTGATCATCCAAAGACACAAACACATCTATTGGATGCACAAGATTGGTTAAAAACCCTAGTTGGACAAGAATATACCTAGGGAGGATGAAAATGACCTAATTGATCATCCAATGACACAAATGAACTTATTGGATGCACAAGATTGGTTAAAAACCCTAATTGGACAAGAATAAGCCTAGGGAGGACGAAAATGACCTAATTGATCATCCAATGACACAAACACACCTATAGGAAGCACAAGATTGGTTAAAAACCCTAATTGGACAAGAATATGCCTAGGGAGGACGAAAAAGACATAAATGTTAATCCAATGACACAAATGAACTTATTGGATGCACAAGATTGATTAAAACCCTAATTAGACAAGAATAAGCCTAGGGAGGACGAAAATGACCTAATTGATCATCCAATGACCCAAACACACCTATTGGATGCACAAAATTGGTTAAAAACCCAAATTGGACAACAATATGCCTAGGGAGGAGGAAAATGACCTAAATATTAATTCAATGACACAAACAAAGTTATTGGATGCACAAGATTGGTTAAAAACCCTAATTGGACAAGAATAAGCCTAGGGAGGACGAAAATGACCTAATTGATCATCCAATGACACAAACACACCTATTGGATGCACAAGATTGGTTAAAAACCCTAATTGGACAAGAATATGCCTAGGGAGGACGAAAATGACCTAAATATTAATTCAATGACACAAACAAAATTATTGGATGCACAAAATTGGTTAAAAACCCTAATTGGACAAGAATAAGCCTAGGGAGGACGAAAATGACCTAATTGATCATCCAAACACTCTTAACACATCTATTTGATGCACAAGATTGGTTAAAAACCCTAGTTGGACAAGAATATACCTAGGGAGGACGAATATGACCTAATTGATCATCCAATGACACAAATGAACTTATTGGATGCACAAGATTGGTTAAAAACCTTAATTGGACAAGAATAAGCCTAGGGAGGACGAAAATGACCTAATTGATCATCCAATGACACAAACACACCTATTGGAAGCACAAGATTGGTTAAAAACCCTAATTGGACAAGAATATGCCTAGGGAGGACGAAAATGACCTAAATGTTAATCCAATGACACAAATGAACTTATTGGATGCTCAAGATTGATTAAAAACCCTAATTGGACAAGAATAAGCCTAGGGAGGACGAAAATGACCTAATTGATCATCCAATGACACAAACACACCTATTGGAAGCACAAGATTGGTTAAAAACTCTAATTGGACAAGAATATGCCTAGGGAGGACGAAAATGACCTAAATATTAATTCAATGACACAAACAAACTTATTGGATGCACAAGATTGGTTAAAAACCCTAATTGGACAAGAATAAGCCTAGGGAGGACGAAAATGACCTAATTGATCATCCAATGACACAAACACACCTATTGGATGCACAAGATTGGTTAAAAACCCTAATTGGACAAGAATATGCCTAGGGAGGACGAAAATGACCTAAATGTTAATCCAATGACACAAATGAACTTATTGGATGCACAAGATTGGTTAAAAAATCTAATTGGACAAGAATAAGCCTAGGGAGTACGAATATGACCTAAATGTTAATCCAATGACACAACTCAACTTATTGGATGCACAAGATTGGTTAAAAACCCTAATTGGACAAGAATAAGGCTAGGGAGGACGAAAATGACCTAATTGATCATCCAATGACACAAACACACCTATTGGATGCACAAGATTGGTTAAAAACCCTAATGGGACAAGAATATGCCTAGGGAGGACGAAAGTGACCTAAATGATCATCCAATGACACA
>JBBPBR010001926.1:985512-997423 GCA_037974775.1 Cicer pinnatifidum | reverse complement strand
CCTAATTGGACAAGAATATGCCTAGGGAGGACGAAAGTAACCTAATTGATCATCCAATGACACAAACACACCTATTGGATGCACAAGATTGGTTAAAAACCCTAATTGGACCAGAATATGCCTAGGGAGGACGAAAATGACCTAAATATTAATTCAATGACACAAACAAACTTATTGGATGCACAAGATTGGTTAAAAACCCTAATTGGACAAGAATAAGCCTAGGGAGGACGAAAATGACCTAATTGATCATCCAATGACACAAACACACCTATTGGATGCACAAGATTGGTTAAAAACCCTAATTGGACAAGAATAAGCCTAGGGAGGACAAAAATGACCTAATTGATCATCCAATGACACAAACACACCTATTGGATGCACAAGATTGGTTAAAAACCCTAATTGGACAAGAATAAGCATAGGGAGGACGAAAATGACCAAATTGATCATCCAATGACACAAACACACCTATTGGATGCACAAGATTGGTTAAAAACCCTAATTGGACAAGAATATGCCTAGGGAGGACGAAAATGACCTAAATGTTAATCCAATGACACAAACGAACTTATTAGATGCACAAGATTGGTTAAAAACCCTAATTGGACAAGAATAAGCCTAGGGAGGACGAAAATGACCTAATTGATCATCCAATGACACAAACACACCTATTGGATGCACAAGATTGGTTAAAAACCCTAATTGGACAAGAATATGCCTAGGGAGGACGAAAATGACCTAAATATTAATTCAATGACACAAACAAACTTATTGGATGCACAAGATTGGTTAAAAACCCTAATTGGACAAGAATAAGCCTAAGGAGGACGAAAATGACCTAATTTATCATCCAAGGACACAAACACAGCTATTGGATGCACAAGATTGGTTAAAAACCCTAATTGGACAAGAATATGCCTAGGGAGGACGAAAATGACCTTATTGATAATCCAATGACACAAACACACCTATTGGATGCACAACATTGGTTAAAAACCCTAATTGGACAAGAATAAGCCTAGGGAGGACGAAAATGACCTAATTGATCATCCAATGACACAAACACACCTATTGGATGCACAAGATTGGTTTAAAACCCTAGTTGGACAAGAATATGTCTAGGGAGGACGAAAATGACCTAATTGATCATCCAATGACACAAACACACCTATTGGATGCACAAGATTGGTTAAAAACCCTAATTGGACAAGAATAAGCCTAGGGAGGACGAAAATGACCTAATTGATCATCCAATGACACAAACACACCTATTGGATGCACAAGATTGGTTAAAAACCCTAATTGGACAAGAATAAGCCTAGGGAGGACGAAAATGACCTAATTGATCATCCAATGACACAAACACATCTATTGGAAGCACAAGATTGGTTAGAAACCCTAGTTGGACAAGAATATGCCTAGGGAGGACGAAAATGACCTAATTGATCATCCAATGACACAAATGAACTTATTGGATGCACAAGATTGCTTAAAAACCCTAATTGGACAAAAATAAGCATAGAAAGGACGAAAATGACCTAATTGATCATCCAATGACACAAACACACCTATTGGATGCACAAGATTGGTTAAAAACCCTAATTGGACAAGAATAAGCCTAGGGAGGACGAAAATGACCTAATTGATCATCCAATGACACAAACACACCTATTGGATGCACAAGATTGGTTAAAAACCCTAATTGGACAAGAATAAGCCTAGGGAGGACGAAAATGACCTAATTGATCATCCAATGACACAAACACACCTATTGGATACACAAGATTGATTATAAACCCTAATTGGACAAGAATATGCCTAAGGAGGACGAAAATGACCTAAATGTTAATCCAATGACACAAATGAACTTATTGGATGCACAAGATTGGTTAAAAACCCTAATTCGACAAGAATAAGCCTAGGGGGGATGAAAATGACCTAAATGTTAATCCAATGAAACAACTCAACTTATTGGATGCACAAGATTGGTTAAAAACCCTAATTGGATAAGAATAAGCCTAGGGAGGACGAAAATGATCTAATTGATCATCCAATGACACAAACACACCTATCGGATACACAAGATTGGTTAAAAACCCTAATTGGACAAGAATATGCCTAGGGAGGACGAAAATGACCTAAATGTTAATCCAATGACACAAATGAACTTATTGGATGCACAAGATTGGTTAAAAACCCTAATTGGACAAGAATAAGCCTAGGGAGTACGAATATGACCTAAATGTTAATCCAATGACACAACTCAACTTATTGGATGCACAAGATTGGTTAAAAACCCTAATTGGACAAGAATAAGGCTAGGGAGGACGAAAATGACCTAATTGATCATCCAATGACACAAACACACCTATTGGATGCACAAGATTGGTTAAAAACCCTAATGGGACAAGAATATGCCTAGGGAGGACGAAAGTGACCTAAATGATCATCCAATGACACATACACACCTATTGGATGCACAAGATTGGTTAAAAACCCTAATTGGACAAGAATATGCCTAGGGAGGACGAAAATGACCTAAATATTAATTCAATGACACAAACAAACTTATTGGATGCACAAGATTGGTTAAAAACCCTAATTGGACAAGAATAAGCCTAGGGAGGACTAAAATGAGCTAATTGATCATCCAATGACACAAACACACCTATTGGATGCACAAGATTGGTTAAAAACCCTAATTGGACAAGAATATGCCTAGGGAGGACGAAAGTGACCTAATTGATCATCCAATGACACAAACACACCTATTGGATGCACAGGATTGGTTAAAAACCCTAATTGGACAAGAATATGCCTAGGGAGGACGAAAATGACCTAAATATTAATTCAATGACACAAACAAACTTATTGGATGCACAAGATTGGTTAAAAACTCTAATTGGACAAGAATAAGCCTAGGGAGGACGAAAATGACCTAATTGATAATCCAATGATACAAACACACCTATTGGATGCACAAGATTGGTTAAAAACCCTAATTGGACAAGAATATGCCTAGGGAGGACTAAAATGAGCTAATTGATCATCCAATGACACAAACACACCTATTGGATGCACAAGATTGGTTAAAAACCCTAATTGGACAAGAATATGCCTAGGGAGGACGAAAGTGACCAAATTGATCATCCAATGACACAAACACACCTATTGGATGCACAAGATTGGTTAAAAACCCTAATTGGACAAGAATATGCCTAGGGAGGACGAAAATTACCTAAATATTAATTCAATGAAACAAACAAACTTATTGGATGCACAAGATTGGTTAAAAACCCTAATTGGACAAGAATTAGCCTAGGGAGGACGAAAATGACATAATTGATCAACCAATGACACAAACACACCTATTGGATGCACAAGATTGGTTAAAAACCCTAATTGGACAAGAATATGCCTAGGGAAGATGAAAATGACCTAAATGTTAATTCAATGACACAAACGAACTTATTGGATGCACAACATTGGTTAAAAACCCTAATTGGACAAGAATAAGCCTAGGGAGGATGAAAATGACCTAATTGATCATCCAATGACACAAACGCACCTATTGGATGCACAAGATTGGTTAAAAACCCTAATTGGACAAGAATAAGCCTAGGGAGGACGAAAATGACCTAATTGATCATCCAATGACACAAACACACCTATTGGATGCACAAGATTGGTTAAAAACCCTAATTGGACAAGAATAAGCCAAGGGAGGACGAAAATGACCTAATTGATCATGCAATGACACAAACACACCTATTGGATGCACAAAGATTGGTTAAAACCCCTAATTGGACAAGAATATGCCTAGGGAGGACGAAAATGACCTAATTGATCATCCAATGAAACAAAAACACCTATTGGATGCATAAGATTGGTTAAAAACCCTAATTGGACAAGAATAAGCCTAGGGAGGACGAAAATGACCTAATTGATCATCCAATGACACAAACACACGTATTGGATGCACAAGATTGGTTAAAAACCCTAACTGGACAAGAATATGCCTAGGGAGGATGAAAGTGACCTAATTTATCATCCAATGACACAAATGAACTAATTGGATGCACAAGATTAGTTAAAAACCCTAATTGGACAAGAATAAGCCTAGGGAGGACGAAAATGACCTAATTGATCATCCAATGACACAAACACAGCTATTGGATGCACAAGATTGGTTAAAAACCCTAATTGGACAAGAATATGCCTAGGGAGGACGAAAATGACCTAAATATTAATTCAATGACACAAACAAAGTTATTAGATGCACAAGATTGGTTAAAAACCCTAATTGGAAACGAATAAGCCTAGGGAGGACGAAAATGACCTAATTGATCATCCAATGACACAAACACACCTATTGGATGCACAAGATTGGTTAAAAACCCTAATTGGACAAGAATAAGCCTAGGGAGGACGAAAATGACCTAATTGATCATCCAATGACACAAACACACCTATTGGATGCACAAGATTGGTTAAAAACCCTAATTGGACAAGAATATGCCTAGGGAGGACGAAAATGACCTAAATATTAATTCAATGACACAAACAAACTTATCGGATGCACAAGATTGGTTAAAAACCCTAATTGGACAAGAATAAGCCTACGGAGGATGAAAATGACCTAATTGATCATCCAAAGACACAAACACACCTATTGGATGCACAAGATTGTTTAAAAACCCTAATTGGACAAGAATAAGCCTAGGGAGGGCGAAAATGACCTAATTGATCATCCAATGACACAAACACACCTATTGGATGCACAAGATTGGTTAAAAACCCTAATTGGACAAGAATAAGCCTAGGGAGGACGAAAATGACCTAATTGATCATCCAATGACACAAACACACCTATTGGATGCACAAGATTGGTTAAAAACCCTAATTGGACAAGAATATGCCTAGGGAGGACGAAAATGACCTAAATATTAATTCAATGACACAAACAAACTTATTGGATGCACAAGATTGGTTAAAAACCCTAATTGGACAAGAATAAGCCTAGGGAGGACGAAAATTACCTAATTGATCATCCGTTGCCACAAACACACCTATTGGATGCACAAGATTGTATAAAAACCCTAATTGGACAAGAATATGCCTAGGGAGGACGAAAATGACCTAATTGATCATCCAATGACACAAACACACCTATTGGATGCACAAGATTGGTTAAAAACCCTAATTGGACAAGAATATGCCTAGGGAGGACGAAAATGACCTAAATATTAATTCAATGACACAAACAAACTTATTGGATGCACAAGATTGGTTAAAAACCCTAATTGGACAAGAATAAGCCTAGGGAGGACGAAAATGACCTAATTGATCATCCAATGACACAAACACACCTATTGGATGCAAAAGATTGGTTAAAAACCCTAATTGGACAAGATGATGCATAGGGAGGACGAAAATGACCTAAATATTAATTCAATGACACAAACAAACTTATTGGATGCACAAGATTGGTTAAAAACCCTAATTGGACAAGAATAAGCCTAGGGAGGACGAAAATGACCTAATTGATCATCCAATGACACAAACACACCTATTGGATGCACAAGATTGGTTAAAAACCCTAATTGGAAAAGAATATGCCTAGAGAGGACGAAAATGACCTAATTGATCATCCGTTGCCACAAACACACCTATTGGATGCACAAGATTGGTTAAAAACCCTAATTGGACAAGAATATGCCTAGGGAGGACGAAAATGACCTAATTGATCATCCAATGACACAAACACACCTATTGGATGCACAAGATTGGTTAAAAACCCTAATTGGACAAGAATAAGCCTAGTGAGGACGAAAATGACCTAATTGATCATCAAATGACACTAACACACCTATTGGAAGCACAAGAATGGTTAATAACCCTACTTGGACAAGAATATGCCTAGGGAGGACGAAAATGACCTAATTGATCATCCAATGACACAAATGAACATATTGGATGCACAAGATTTGTTAAAAACCCTAATTGGACAAGAATAAGTCTAGGGAGGACGAAAATGACCTAATTGATCATCCAATGACACAAACACACCTATTGGATGCACAAGATTGGTTAAAAACCCTAATTGGACAAGAATATGCCTAGGGAGGACGAAAATGACCTAATTGATCATCCAATGACACAAACACACCTATTGGATGCACAAGATTGGTTAAAAACCCTAATTGGACAAGAATAAGCCTAGGGAGGACAAAAATGACCTAATTGATCATCCAATGACACAAACACACCTATTGGATGCACAAGATTGGTTAAAAACCCTAATTGGACAAGAATATGACTAGGGACGACGAAAATGATCTAAATGTAAATCTAATGACACAACTCAACTTATTGGATGCACAAGATTGGTTAAAAACCCTAATTGGACAAGAATAAGCCTAGGGAGGACGAAAATGACCTAATTGATCATCCAATGACACAAACACACCTATTGGATGCACAAGATTGGTTAAAAACCCTAATTGGACAAGAATAAGCCTAGGGAGGACAAAAATGACCTAATTGATCATCCAATGACACAAACACACCTATTGGGTGCACAAGATTGGTTAAAAACCCTAATTGGACAAGAATAAGCCTACGTAGGACGAAAATGACCTAATTGATCATCCAATGACACAAACACACCTATTGGATGCACAAGATTGGTTAAAAACCCTAATTGGACAAGAATAAGCCTAGGGAGGACGAAAATGACCTAATTGATCATCCAATGACACAAACACACCTATTGGATGCACAAGATTGGTTAAAAACCCTAATTGGACAAGAATATGCCTAGCAAGGACGATAATGACCTAAATATTAATTCAATGACACAAACAAACTTATTGGATGCACAAGATTGGTTAAAAACCCTAATTGGACAAGAATAAGCCTAGGGAGGACGAAAATGACCTAATTGATCATCCAATGACACAAACACACCTATTGGATGCACAAGATTGGTTAAAAACCCTAATTGGACAAGAATATGCCTAGGGAGGACGAAAATGACCTAAATATTAATTCAATGACACAAACAAACTTATTGGATGCACAAGATTGGTTAAAAACCCTAATTGGACAAGAATAAGCCTAAGGAGAACGAAAATGACCTAATCGATCATCCAATGACACAAACACACCTATTGGATGCATAAGATTGGTTAAAAACCCTAATTGGACAAGAATATGCCTAGGGAGGACGGATATGACCTAATTGTTAATCCAATGACACAAATGAACTTATTGGATACACAAAATTGGTTAAAAACCCTAATTGGACAAAAATAAGCCTATGGAGGACGAAAATGACCTAATTGATCATCCAATGACACAAACACACCTATTGGATGCACAAGATTGGTTAAAAACCCTAACTGGACAAGAATATGCCTAGAGAGGACGAAAATGACCTAAACATTAATTCAATGACACAAACAAACTTATTGGATGCACAAGATTGGTTAAAAACCCTAATTGGACAAGAATAAGCCTAGGGAGGACGAAAATGACCTAATTGATCATCCAATGACACAAACACACCTATTGGATGCACAAGTTTGGTTAAAAACCCTAATTGGACATGAATATGCCTAGGGAGGACAAAAATGACCTAATTGATCATCCAATGACACAAACACACCTATTGGATGCACAAGATTGGTTAAAAACCCTAATTGGACAAGAATAAGCCTAGGGAGGACGAAAATGACCTAATTGATCATCCAATGACACAAACACACCTATTGGATGCACCAGATTGGTCAAAAACTCTAATTGGACAAGAATATGCCTAGGTAGGACGAAAATGACCTAAATGTTAATCCAATGACACAAATGAACTTATTGGATGCACAAGATTGGTTAAAAACCCTAATTGGACAAGAATAAGCCTAGGGAGGACGAAAATGACCTAAATGTTAATCCAATGACACAACTCAACTTATTGCTTGCACAAGATTGGTTAAAAACCCTAATTGGACAAGAATAAGCCTAGGGAGGACGAAAATGACCTAATTGATCATCCAATGACACAAACACACCTATTGGATGCACAAGATTGGTTAAAAACCCTAATTGGACAAGAATATGCCTAGGGAGGACGAAATTGACCTAAATATTAATTCAATGACACAAACAAACTTATTGGATGCACAAGATTGGTTAAAAACCCTAATTGGACAAGAATAAGCCTAGGGAGGACGAAAATGACCTAATTGATCATCCAATGACACAAACACACCTATTGGATGCACAAGATTGGTTAAAACCCTAACTGGACAAGAATATGCCTAGGGAGGACGAAAATGTCCTAATGGATCATCCAATGACACAAACACACCTATTGGATGCACAAGATTGGTTAAAAACCCTAATTGGACAAGAATATGCCTAGGGAGGACGAATATGACCTAAATGTTAATCCAATAACACAAATGAACTTATTGGACGCACAAAATTGGTTAAAAACCCTAATTGGACAAGAATAAGCCTAGGGAGAACGAAAATGACCTAAATGTTAATCCAATGACACAACTCAACTTATTGGATGCACAAGATTGGTTAAAAACCCTAATTGGACAAGAATAAACCTAGGGAGGACGAAAATAACCTAATTGATCATCCAATGAATCAAACACACCTATTGGATGCACAAGATTGGTTAAAAACCGTAATTGGACAAGAATATGCCTAGGGAGGACGAAAATGACCTAAATGTTAATCCAATGACACAAATGAACTTATTGGATGCACAAGATTGGTTAAAAACCCTAATTGGACAAGAATAAGCCTAGGGATGACGAAAATGACCTAATTGATCATCCAATGACACAAACACACCTATTGGATGCACAAGATTGGTTACAAACCCTAATTGGACAAGAATAAGCCTAGGGAGAACGAAAATGACCTAAATGTTAATCCAATGACACAACTCAACTTATTGGATGCACAAGATTGGTTAAAAACCCTAATTCGACAAGAATAAGCCTACGGATGACGAAAATGACCTAATTGATCATCCAATGACACAAACACACCTATTGGATGCACAAGATTGGTTAAAAACCCTAGTTGGACAAGAACATGCCTAGAGAGGACGAAAATGACCTAATTGATCATCCAATGACACTAATGAACATATTGGATGCACAAGATTGGTTAAAAACCCTAATTGGACAAGAATAAGCCTATGGAGGATGAAAAGGGCCTAATTGATCATCCAATGACACAAACACAGCTATTGGATGCAAAAGATTGGTTAAAAACCCTAATTGGACAAGATGATGCCTAGGGAGGAAGAAAATGACCTAAATATTAATTCAATGACACAAACAAACTTATTGGATGCACAAGATTGGTTAAAAACCCTAATTGGACAAGAATAAGCCTAGGGAGGACGAAAATGACCTAATTGATCATCCAATGACACAAACACACCTATTGGATGCACAAGATTGGTTAAAAACCCTAATTGGACAAGAATATGCCTAGGGAGGACGAAAATGACCTAAATATTAATTCAATGACACAAACAAACTTATTGGATGCACAAGATTGGTTAAAAACCCTAATTGGACAAGAATAAGCCTAGGGAGGACGAAAATGACCTAATTGATCATCCAATGACACAAACACACCTATTGGAATCACAAGATTGGTTAAAAACCCTAATTGGACAAGAATATGCCAAGGGAGGACGAAAATGACTTAAATGTTAATCCAAAGACACAAATGAACTTATTGGATGCACAAGATTGGTTAAGAACCCTAATTGGACAAGAATAAGCCTAGGGAGGACGAAAATGACCTAATTGATTATCCAATGACACAAACACGACTATTGGATGCACAAGATTGGTTAAAAACCCTAATTGGACAAGAATATGCCTAGGGAGGACGAAAATGACCTAAATATTAATTCAATGACACAAACAAACTTATTGGATGCACAAGATTGGTTAAAAACCCTAATTGGACAAGAATAAGCCTAGGGAGGACGAAAATGACCTAATTGATCATCCAATAACACAAACACACCTATTGGATGCAAAAGATTGGTTAAAAACCCTAATTGGACAAGATGATGCCTAGGGAGGACGAAAATGACCTAAGTATTAATTCAATGACACAAACAAACTTATTGGATGCACAAGATTGGTTAAAAACCCTAATTGGACAAGAATAAGCCTAGGGAGGACGAAAATGACCTAATTGATCATCCAATGACACAAACACACCTATTGGATGCACAAGATTGGTTAAAAACCCTAATTGGACAAGAATATGCCTAGGGAGGACGAAAATGACCTAAATATTAATTCAATGACACAAACAAACTTATTGGATGTACAAGATTGGTTAAAAACCCTAATTGGACAAGAATAAGCCTAGGAAGGATGAAAATGACCTAATTGATCATCCAATGACACAAACACACCTATTGGATGCACAAGATTGGTTAAAAACCCTAATTGGACAAGAATATACCTAGGGAGGACGAAAATGACCTAAATATTAATTCAATGACACAAACAAACTTATTGGATGCACAAGATTGGTTAAAAACCCTAATTGGACAAGAATAAGCCTAGGGAGGACAAAAACGACCTAATTGATCATCCAATGACACAAACACACCTATTGGATGCACAAGATTGGTTAAAAGCCCTAATTGGACAAGAATAAGCCTAGGAAGGATGAAAATGACCTAATTGATCATCCAATGACACAAACACACCTATTGGATGCACAAGATTGGTTAAAAACCCTAATTGGACAAGAATATGCCTAGGGAGGACGAAAATGACCTAAATATTAATTCAATGACACAAACAAACTTATTGGATGCACAAGATTGGTTAAAAACCCTAATTGGACAAGAATAAGCCTAGGGAGGACGAAAATGACCTAATTGATCATCCAATGACACAAACACACCTATTGGATGCACAAGATTGGTTAAAAACCCTAATTGGACAAGAATAAGCCTAGGGAGGACCAGAATGACCTAATTGATCATCCAATGACACAAACACACCTATTGGAAGCACAAGATTGGTTAAAAACCTTAGTTGGACTAGAATATGCCTAGGGAGGACAAAAATGACCTAATTGATCATCCAATGACACAAACACACCTATTGGATGCACAAGATTGGTTAAAAACCCTAATTGGACAAGAATATGCCTAGGGAGGACGAAAATGACCTAAATATTAATTCAATGACACAAACAAACTTATTGGATGCACAAGATTGGTTAAAAACCCTAATTGGACAAGAATAAGCCTAGGGAGGACGAAAATGACCTAATTGATCATCAATTGACACAAACACACCTATTGGATGCACAAGATTGGTTAAAAACCCTAACTGAACAAGAATATGCCTAGGGAGGACGAATATCACCTAAATGTTAATTCAATGACAAAAACGAACTTATTGGATGCACATCATGGGTTAAAAACCCTAATTGGACAAAAATAAGCCTAGGGACGACGAAAATGGCCTAATTGATCATCCAATGACACAAACACACTTATTGGATGCACAAGATTGGTTAAAAACCCTAATTGGACAAGAATATGCCTATGGAAGACGAAAATGACCTAAATGTTAATCCAATGACACAAATGAACTTATTGGATGCACAAGATTGGTTAAAAACCCTAATTGGACAAGAATAAGGCTAGGGAGGACGAAAATGACCTAATTGATCATCCAATGACACAAACACACCTATTGGATGCACAAGATTGGTTAAAAACCCTAATGGGACAAGAATATGCCTAGGGAGGACAAAAGTGACCTAAATGATCATCCAATGACACAAACACACCTATTGGATGCACAAGATTGGTTAAAAACCCTAATTGGAC
>JBBPBR010001926.1:974178-985311 GCA_037974775.1 Cicer pinnatifidum | reverse complement strand
GACGAAAATGACCTAAATGTTAATCCAATGACACAAATGAACTTATTGGATGCACAAGATTGGTTAAAAACCCTAATTGGACAAGAATAAGGCTAGGGAGGACGAAAATGACCTAATTGATCATCCAATGACACAAACACACCTATTGGATGCACAAGATTGGTTAAAAACCCTAATGGGACAAGAATATGCCTAGGGAGGACAAAAGTGACCTAAATGATCATCCAATGACACAAACACACCTATTGGATGCACAAGATTGGTTAAAAACCCTAATTGGACCAGAATATGCCTAGGGAGGACGAAAATGACCTAAATTTAATTCAATGACACAAACAAACATATTGGATGCACAAGATTGGTTAAAAACCCTAATTGGACAAGAATAAGCCTAGGGAGGACTAAAATGAGCTAATTGATCATCCAATGACACAAACACACCTATTGGATGAACAAGATTGGTTAAAAACCCTAATTGGACAAGAATATGCCTAGGGAGGACGAAAGTGACCTAATTGATCATCCAATGACACAAACACACCTATTGGATGCACAAGATTGGTTAAAAACCCTAATTGGACAAGAATATGCCTAGGGAGGACGAAAATTACCTAAATATTAATTCAATGAAACAAACAAACTTATTGGATGCACAAGATTGGTTAAAAACCCTAATTGGACAAGAATTAGCCTAGGGAGGACGAAAATGACATAATTGGTCAACCAATGACACAAACACACCTATTGGATGCACAAGATTGGTTAAAAACCCTAATTGGACAAGAATATGCCTAGGGAAGACGAAAATGACCTAAATGTTAATTCAATGACACAAACGAACTTATTGGATGCACAACATTGGTTAAAAACCCTAATTGGACAAGAATAAGCCTAGGGAGGACGAAAATGACCTAATTGATCATCCAATGACACAAACACACCTACTGGATGCACAAGATTGGTTAAAAACCCTAATGGGACAAGAATATGCCTAGGGAGGACAAAAGTGACCTAAATGATCATCCAATGACACAAACACACCTATTGGATGCACAAGATTGGTTAAAAACCCTAATTGGACAAGAATATGCCTAGGGAGGACGAAAATGACCTAAATATTAATTCAATGACACAAACAAACTTATTGGATGCACAAGATTGGTTAAAAACCTTAATTGGACAAGAATAATCCTAGGGAGGACGAAAATGACCTAATTGATCATCCAATGACACAAACACACCTATTGGATGCACAAAATTGGTTAAAAACCCTAGTTGGACAAGAACATGCCTAGGGAGGACGACAATGACCTAATTGATCATCCATTGACACTAATGAACTTATTGGATGCACAAGATTGATTAAAAACCCTAATTGGACAAGAATAAGCCTAGCGAGGACGAAAATGACCTAATTGATCATCCAATGACACAAACACACCTATTGGATGCACAAGATTGGTTAAAAACCCTAATTGGACAAGAATATGCATAGGGAGGACGAAAATGACCTAAATATTAATTAAATGACACAAACAAACTTATCGGATGCACAAGATTGGTTAAAAACCCTAATTGGACAAGAATAAGCCTACGGAGGACGAAAATGACCTAATTGATCATCCAAAGACACAAACACACCTATTGGATGCACAAGATTGGTTAAAAACCCTAATTGGACAAGAATAAGCCTAGGGAGGACGAAAATAACCTAATTGATCATCCAATGACACAAACACACCTATTGGATGCACAAGATTGGTTAAAAACCCTAATTGGACAAGAATATGCCTAGGCAGGACGAAAATGACCTAAATCTTAATCCAATGACACAAATGAACTTATTGGATGCACAAGATTGGTTAAAAACCCTAATGGGACAAGAATAAGCCTAGGGAGGACGAAAATGACCTAATTGATCATCCAATGACACAAACACACCTATTGGATGCACAAGATTGGTTAAAAACCCTAATTGGACAAGAATATGCCTAGGGAGGACGAAAATGACCTAATTGATCATCCAATGACACAAATGAACTTATTGGATGCACAAGATTAGTTAAAAACCCTAATTGGACAAGAATAAGCCTAGGGAGGACGAAAATAACCTAATTGATCATCCAAAGACACAAACACACCTATTGGATGCACAAGATTGGTCTAATACTCTAATTGGACAAGAATATGCCTAGAGAGGACGAAAATGACCTAAATGTTAATCCAATGACACAAATGAACTTATTGGATGCACAAGATTGGTTAAAAACCCTAATTGGACAAGAATAAGCCTAGGGAGGACGAAAATGACTTAAATGTTAATCCAATGACACAACTCAAATTATTGGATGCACAAGATTGGTTAAAAACCCTAATTGGACAAGAATATGCCTAGGGAGGACGAAAATGACCTAATTGATCATCCAATGACACAAACACACCTATTGGATGCACAAGATTGGTTAAAAACCCTAATTGGACAAGAATATGCCTAGGGAGGACGAAAATGACCTAAATATTAATTCAATGACACAAACAAACTTATTGGATGCACAAGATTGGTTAAAAACCTTAATTGGACAAGAATAAGCTTAGGGAGGACAAAAATGACCTAATTGATCATCCAATGACACAACCACACCAATTGGATGCACAAGATTGGTTAAAAACCCTAATTGGACAAGAATATGCCAAGGGAGGACGAAAATGACCTAAATGTTAATCCAATAACACAAATGAACTTATTGGATGCACAAGATTGGTTAAAAACCCTAATTGGACAAAAACATGCCTAGGGAGGACGAAAATGACCTAAATGTTAATCCAATGACACAACTCAACTTATTGGATGCACAAGATTGGTTAAAAACCCTAATTGGACAAGAATATGCCTAGGGAGGACGAAAATGACCTAAATATTAATTCAATGACACAAACAAACTTATTGGATGCACAAGATTGGTTAAAAACCTTAATTGGACAAGAATAAGCCTAGGGAGGACGAAAATGACCTAATTGATCATCCAATGACACAAACACACCTATTGGATGCACAAGATTGGTTAAAAACCCAAGTTGGTCAAGAACATGCCTAGGGAGGACGAAAATGACCTAATTCATCATCCAATGACACAAACACACCTATTGGATGCACAAGATTGGTTAAAAACCATAATTGGACAACAATAAGCCTAGGGAGGACAAAAATGACCTAATTGATCATCCAATGACACAAACACACGTATTGGATGCACAAGATTGGTTAAAAACCCTAATTGGACAAGAATATGCCTAGGGAGGACGAAAATGACCTAAATATTAATTCAATGACACAAACAAACTTATTGGATGCACAAGATTGGTTAAAAACCCTAATTGGACAAGAATAAGCATAGGGAGGACGAAAATGACCTAATTGATAATCCAATGACACAAACACACCTATTGGATGCACAAGATTGGTTAAAAACCCTAATTGGACAAGAATATGCCTAGGGAGGACGAAAATGACCTAAATATTAATTCAATGACATAAACAAACTTATTGGATGCACAAGATTGGTTAAAAACCCTAATTGGACAAGAATAAGCCTAGGGAGGACGAAAATGACCTAATTGATCATCCATTGTCACAAACACACCTATTGGAAGCACAAGATTGGTTAAAAACCCTAATTGGACAAGAATATGCCTAGGGAGGACGAAAATGACCTAAATGTTAATCCAATGACACAAATGAACTTATTGGATGCACAAGATTGGTTAAAAACCCTAATTGGACAAGAATAAGCCTAGGGAGGACGAAAATGACCTAATTGATCTTCCAATGACACAAACACACCTATTGGATGCACAAGATTGGTTAAAAACCCTAATTGGACAAGAATATGCCTAGGGAGGATGAAAATGACCTAAATGTTAATCCAATGACACAAATGAACTTATTGGATGCACAAGATTGGTTAAAAACCCTAATTGGACAAGAATAAGCCTAGGGAGGACGAAAATGACCTAATTGATTATCCAATGAAAAAAACACACCTATTGGATGCACAAGATTGGTTAAAAACCCTAATTGGACAAGAATATGCCTAGGGAGGACGAAAATGACCTAAATATTAATTCAATGAAACAAACAAACTTATTGGATGCACAAGATTGGTTAAAAACCCTAATTGGACAAGAATAAGCATAGGGAGGACGAAAATGACCTAATTGATCATCCAATGACACAAACACACCTATTGGATGCACAAGATTGGTTAAAAACCCTAATTGGACAAGAATATGCCTAGGGAGGATGAAAATGACGTAAATGTTAATCCAATGACACAAATGAACTTATTGGATGCACAAGATTGGTTAAAAACCCTAATTGGACAAGAATAAGCCTAGGGAGGACCAAAATGACCTAATTGATCATCCAATGACACAAACACACTATTGGATGCACAAGATTGGTTAAAAACCCTTATTGGACAAGAATAAGCCTAGGGAGGACGAAAATGGCCTAATTGATCTTCCAATGACACAAACACACCTATTGGATGCACAAGATTGGTTAAAAACCCTAATTGGACAAGAATAAGCCTAGGGAAGACGAAAATGACCTAATTGATCATCCAATGACACACACACACCTATTGGATGCACAAGATTGGTTAAAAACCCTAATTGGACAAGAATATGCCTAGGGAGGACGAAAATGACCTAAATATTAATTCAATGAAACAAACAAACTTATTGGATGCACAAGATTGGTTAAAAACCCTAATTGGACAAGAATAAGCATAGGGAGGACGAAAATGACCTAATTGATCATCCAATGACACAAACACACCTATTGGATGCACAAGATTGGTTAAAAACCCTAATTGGACAAGAATATGCCTAGGGAGGATGAAAATGACGTAAATGTTAATCCAATGACACAAATGAACTTATTGGATGCACAAGATTGGTTAAAAACCCTAATTGGACAAGATTAAGCCTAGGGAGGACGAAAATGACCTAATTGATCATCCAATGACACAAACACACCTATTGGATGCACAAGATTGGTTAAAAACCCTAATTGGACAAGAATATGCCTAGGGAGGACGAAAATGACCTAAATATTAATTCATTGACATAAACAAACTTATTGGATGCACAAGATTGGTTAAAAACCCTAATTGGACAAGAATATGCCAAGGGAGGACGAAAATGACCTAAATGTTAATTCAATGACACAAATGAACTTATTGGATGCACAAGATTGGTTAAAAACCCAAATTGGACAAGAATAAGCCTAGGGAGGATGAAAATGACCTAATTGATCATCCAATGACACAAACACACCTATTGGATGCACAAGATTGGTTAAAAACCCTAATTGGACAAGAATATGCCTAGGGAGGACGAAAATGACCTAAATATTAATTCAATGACACAAACAAACTTATTGGATGCACAAGATTGGTTAAAAACCCTAATTGGACAAGAATAAGCCTAGGGAGGACGAAAATGACCTAATTGATCATCCAATGACACAAACACACCTATTGGATGCAAGAGATTGGTTAAAAACCCTAATTGGACAAGAATATGCCTAGGGAGGACGAAAATGACCTAAATATTAATTCAATGACACAAACAAACATATTGGATGCACAAGATTGGTTAAAAACCCTAATTGGACAAGAATAAGCCTAGGGAGGACGAAAATGACCTAATTGATCATCCAATGACACAAACACACCTATTGGATGCACAAGATTGGTTAAAAACCCTAATTGGACAAGAATATGCCTAGGGAGGACGAATATCACCTAAATGTTAATTCAATGACAAAAACGAACTTATTGGATGCACATCATTGGTTAAAAACCCTAATTGGACAAGAATAAGCCTAGGGAGGACGAAAATGGCCTAATTGATCATCCAATGACACAAACACACTTATTGGATGCACAAGATTGGTTAAAAACCCTAATTGGACAAGAATATGCCTAGGGAGGACGAAAATGACCTAAATGTTAATCCAATGACACAAATGAATTTATTGGATGCACAAGATTTGTTAAAAACCCTAATTGGACATGAATATGCCTAGGGAGGACGAAAATGACCTAATTGATCATCCAATGACACAAACACACCTATTGGATGCACAAGATTGGTTAAAAACCCTAATTGGACAAGAATATGCATACGGAGGACGAAAATGACCTAAATATTAATTCAATGACATAAACAAACTTATTGGATGCACAAGATTGGTTAAAAACCCTAATTGGACAAGAATAAGCCTAGGGAGGACGAAAATGACCTAATTGATCATCCAATGACACAAAAACACCTATTGGATGCACAAGATTGGTTAAAAACTCTAATTGGACAAGAATATGCCTAGGGAGGACGAAAATGACCTAATTGATCATCCAATGACACAAACACACCTATTGGATGCACAAGATTGGTTAAAAACCATAATTGGACAAGAATAAGCCTAGGGAGGACAAAAATGACCTCATTGATCATCCAATGACACAAACACACCTATTGGATGCACAAGATTGGTTAAAAACCCTAATTGGACAAGAATATGCCTAGGGAGGACGAAAATGACCTAAATATTAATTCAATGACACAAACAAACTTATTGGATGCACAAGATTGGTTAAAAACCCTAATGGGACAAGAATATGCCTAGGGAGGACAAAAGTGACCTAAATGATCATCCAATGACACAAACACACCTATTGGATGCACAAGATTGGTTAAAAACCCTAATTGGACAAGAATATGCCTAGGGAGGACGAAAATGACCTAAATATTAATTCAATGACATAAACAAACATATTGGATGCACAAGATTGGTTAAAAACCCTAATTGGACAAGAATAAGCCTAGGGAGGACTAAAATGAGCTAATTGATCATCCAATGACACAAACACACCTATTGGATGAACAAGATTGGTTAAAAACCCTAATTGGACAAGAATATGCCTAGGGAGGACGAAAGTGACCTAATTGATCATCCAATGACACAAACACACCTATTGGATGCACAAGATTGGTTAAAAACCCTAGTTGGACAATAATATGCCTAGGGAGGACAAAAATTACCTAAATATTAATTCAATGAAACAAACAAACTTATTGGATGCACAAGATTGGTTAAAAACCCTAATTGGACAAGAATTAGCCTAGGGAGGACGAAAATGACATAATTGATCAACCAATGACACAAACACACCTATTGGATGCACAAGATTGGTTAAAAACCCTAATTGGACAAGAATATGCCTAGGGAAGACGAAAATGACCTAAATGTTAATTCAATGACACAAACGAACTTATTGGATGCACAACATTGGTTAAAAACCCTAATTGGACAAGAATAAGCCTAGGGAGGACGAAAATGACCTAATTGATCATCCAATGACACAAACACACCTATTGGATGCACAAGATTGGTTAAAAACCCTAATGGGACAAGAATATGCCTAGGGAGGACAAAAGTGACCTAAATGATCATCCAATGACACAAACACACCTATTGGATGCACAAGATTGGTTAAAAACCCTAATTGGACAAGAATATGCCTAGGGAGGACGCAAATGACCTAAATATTAATTCAATGACACAATCAAACATATTGGATGCACAAGATTGGTTAAAAACCTTAATTGGACAAGAATAAGCCTAGGGAGGACTAAAATGAGCTAATTGATCATCCAATGACACAAACACACCTATTGGATTAACAAGATTGGTTAAAAACCCTAATTGGACAAGAATATGCCTAGGGAGGACGAAAGTGACCTAATTGATCATCCAATGACACAAACACACCTATTGGATGCACAAGATTGGTTAAAAACCCTAATTGGACAAGAATATGCCTAGGGAGGACGAAAATTACCTAAATATTAATTCAATGAAACAAACAAACTTATTGGATGCACAAGATTGGTTAAAAACCCTAATTGGACAAGAATTAGCCTAGGGAGGACGAAAATGACATAATTGATCAACCAATGACACAAACACACCTATTGGATGCACAAGATTGGTTAAAAACCCTAATTGGACAAGAATATGCCTAGGGAAGACGAAAATGACCTAAATGTTAATTCAATGACACAAACGAACTTATTGGATGCACAACATTGGTTAAAAACCCTAATTGGACAAGAATAAGCCTAGGGAGGATGAAAATGACCTAATTGATCATCCAATGACACAAACGCACCTATTGGATGCACAAGATTGGTTAAAAACCCTAATTGAACAAGAATAAGCCTAGGGAGGACGAAAATGACCTAATTGATCATCCAATGACACAAACACACCTATTGGATGCACAAGATTGGTTAAAAACCATAATTGGACAAGAATAAGCCTAGGGAGGACGAAAATGACCTAATTGATCATGCAATGACACAAACACACCTATTCGATGCACAAGATTGGTTAAAACCCCTAATTGGACAAGAATATGCCTAGGGAGGACGAAAATGACCTAATTGATCATCCAATGACACAAAAACACCTATTGGATGCACAAGATTGGTTAAAAACCCTAATTGGACAAGAATAAGCCTAGGGAGGACGAAAATGACCTAATTGATCATCCAATGACACAAACACACCTATTGGATGCACAAGATTGGTTAAAAACCCTAATTGGACAAGAATAAGACTAGGGAGAACGAAAATGACCTAAATGTTAATCCAATGACACATCTCAACTGATTGGATGCACAAGATTGGTTAAAAACCCTAATTGGACAAGAATAAGCGTAGGGAGGACGAAAATGACCTAATTGATCATCCAATGACACAAACACACCTATTGGATGCACAAGATTGGTTAAAAACCCTAGTTGGACAAGAACATGCCTAGGGAGGACGAAAATGACCTAATTGATCATCCAATGACACTAATGAACTTATTGGATGCACAAGATTGGTTAAAAACCCTAATTGGACAAGAATAAGCCTAGGGAGGACGAAAATGATCTAATTGATCATCCAATGAAACAAACACACCTATTGGATGCACAAGATTGGTTAAAAACCCTAATTGGACAAGAATATGCCTAGGGAGGACGAAAATGACCTAAATATTAATTCAATGACACAAACAAACTTATTGGATGCACAAGATTGGTTAAAAATCCTAATTGGACAAGAATAAGCCTAGGGAGGACGAAAATGACCTATTTGATCATCCAATGACACAAACACACCTATTGGATGCACAAGATTGGTTAAAAACCATAATTGGACAAGAATATGCCTAGGGAGGACGAAAATGACCTAAATGTTAATCAAATGACACAAATGAACTTATTGGATGCACAAGATTGGTTAAAAACCCTAATTGGACAAGAATAAGCCTAGGGAGGACGAAAATGACCTAATTGATCATCCAATGACACAAACACACCTATTGGATGCACAAGATTGGTTAAAAACCCTAATTGGACAAGAATATGCCTAGGGAGGACGAAAATGACCTAAATGTTAATCCAATGACACAACTCAACTTATTGGATGCACAAGATTGGTTAAAAACCCTAATTGGACAAGAATAAGCCTAGGGAGGACGAAAATAACCTAATTGATCATCCAATGACACAAACACACCTATTGGATGCACAAGATTGGTTAAAAACCCTAATTGGACTAGAATATGCCTAGGGAGGACGAAAATGACCTAAATGTTAATCCAATGACACAAATGAACTTATGGGATGCACAAGATTGGTTAAAAATCCTAATTGGACAAGAATCAGCCTAGGGAGGACGAAAATGACCTAAATGCTAATCCAATGACACAACTCAAATTATTGGATGCACAAGATTGGTTAAAAACCCTAATTGGGCAAGAATAAGCCTAGGGAGGACGAAAATGACCTAATTGATCATCCAATGACACAAACACACCTATTGGATGCACAAGATTGGTTAAAAACCGTAATTGGACAAGAATAAGCCTAGGGAGGATGAAAATGACCTAATTGATCATCCAATGACAGAAACACACCTATTGGATGCACAAGATTGGTTAAAAACCCTAATTGGACAAGAATATGCCTAGGGAGGACGAAAATGACCTAATTGATCATCCAATGACACAAACACACCTATTGGATGCACAAGATTGGGTAAAAACCCTAATTGGACAAGAATAAACGTAGGGAGAACGAAAATGACCTAAATGTTAATCCAATGACACAACTCAACTTATTGGATGCACAAGATTGGTTAAAAACCCTAATTGGACAAGAATAAGCCTAGGGAGGACGAAAATGACCTAATTGATCATCCAATGACACAAACACACCTATTGGATGCACAAGATTGGTTAAAAACCCTAATTGGACAAGAATATGCCTAGGGAGGACGAAAATGACCTAAATGTTGATCCAATGACACAAATGAACTTATTAGATGTACAAGATTGGTTAAAAACCCTAGTTGGACAAGAATATGCCTAGGGAGGACGAAAATGACCTAATTGATCATCCAATGACACAAATGAACTTATTGGATGCACAAGATTGGTTAAAAACCCTAATTGGACAAGAATATACCTAGGGAGGATGAAAATGACCTAAATGTTAATCCAATGACACAACTCAACTTATTGGATGCACAAGATTGGTTAAAAACCCTAATTGGACAAGAATAAGCCTAGGGAGGACGAAAATGACCTAATTGATCATCCAATGACACAAACACACCTATTGGATGCACAAGATTGGTTAAAAACCCTAATTGGACAAGAATATGCCTAGGGAGGACGAAAATGACCTAAATGTTAATCCAATGACACAAATGAACTTATTGGATGCACAAGATTGGTTAAAAAATCTAATTGGACAAGAATAAGCCTAGGGAGTACGAATATGACCTAAATGTTAATCCAATGACACAACTCAACTTATTGGATGCACAAGATTGGTTAAAAACCCTAATTGGACAAGAATAAGGCTAGGGAGGACGAAAATGACCTAATTGATCATCCAATGACACAAACACACCTATTGGATGCACAAGATTGGTTAAAAACCCTAATGGGACAAGAATATGCCTAGGGAGGACGAAAGTGACCTAAATGATCATCCAATGACACA